>OU612058.1:104566547-104836547 GCA_914767635.1 Melanostoma mellinum
ACTGTTTATTTCTATAGCTGATTGAAGATGACGGCAAGCGTGTACGAGGACCAAATCAAGCTCGTCTTGGGCTGCTTCACTTGAAAAGATTGACCTGTGCTGTGTGTAACGAGCAATAATAACCAATTATATATTTATAATATTTACCTATTTTATAAAGTTGTTCAGAAATAATAAACTGAAAAGTTTCTCTGTAAAAACGAGATTTTATTTTATATTATTACTTTGCTCACAATATTTAGCTCTTTACAAACCTGCAAAAACGAGAAACAACATTCAAAGTTTATTGTTCGCAACTTGTTTCTCTCCAAGTAAATGACAATAGTTTTTACAATTAGAATATCGGTCTATGCACAAGTTTCTGTATTCTGCCTATTCTGCTGTTTCGTAAATCATCTGCTAGCTGTCATGATGCAACTATACTCTCTACCTTACCTACTCCCGTGGGAGAGTTCAAATATATAGTTAGTATACTTCTTACATCTCCCCCTCCCCCTAAGAGAGAATAATCTAATTTTTCTCCTCAATTGGAGTCAGCTTCGAATGATGAAAAATGTTAGATTCATCTTTTTTGTGACCACTATTTATCCTGAACATTGTTTTTGAAATTTTTTCCAATATTTTATATGGTCCGACTCTTAATTCATCCAATTTTCCACGGTTGAGTCGGTTTCCTTTCTCTTCGTAGACCATTTCACCAACTTGGAAACTATGATCTTTTCTGTTTTTGTCGTCTATTGGTTTGTTGTATTTCTGATATTTTATACTGTTTTCCAGTGCTTTTATTCTGTCTTCTTTTAATTCTGTGTATTGTTTTGTTATTGACATCTCTTTTGGTAAAACGGTAGTCGTGGTGCCCACCATTAAGTATATTGGACTGAATTTTGTCACCGTATGTACTGTGTTATTGTAATTGTCTACACATTCTTTTGCTATGGTTGTCCAAGTCTTTTTTTTTTTTTTTTTGTTGAGTTCATTTTACATCTGATCCTGTTCACCAGCGTCTGGCTTACTCTCTCGTTCAGCCCATTGGAAAAGGTGCATTCACAGCCGTAAAAATCAGAGGAGTCTCTTTACTTTTTAAAAATATTTTGAACTCATTGGAATTTATTCCGGGGTATTGATCAGATAGATTTTTTCCAATTTGTTCGCAATTTTCGATCTTTCTTACTAATTTTATGAAGTCGTGGGCTGTTTGAGTTTTTGAGGTTATAATTGTCGCGAATCTAGTGAAATGATCCACCAATAAATGCAAATATTTTTTTTTCGATCTTGAACCTCCAAATCCTCCAATCGTATCAATTGATATTATTTCATATGGTTTTTCTGCTGGGCCCAGTTGTGATAGCAGTCCAATTTTATGTTGGCCTCTGGATTTATTTTTTATACAGATCTCACAGTTTCTGCAAATCTGTTTAATGTTATGGTGAATGTTTTTAGCTGTGTAATATTTTCCTACCATGCATGTCATTTGGCTTATTCCAGTATGACCGAATTCTTCATGTACATTCAGTATTAGATTTTTGCTAAGTTTCTCTGATAGTATGATTTTACATTTTTTTATTAATAATTTATGTTTGTTGCACCCAGTTTTTTGATTATCTATATCTTTGTTTTTCTTCTGATCCTCTTTAATGTCTTCCAGGCTTATTAGGTTTACTGTTTTAAGAATATTTTCGTTGTTTTTTCCAATACCGGATTCCTGCTTAAACAATCTGCTTCTGTATTAAATTTACCTGGGTTGTATATTACTTTAAAGTCAAATTGAGACATATAGTATGTTAGATCACCTAATTCTTCATCTGGTCTGGCTCTAATGTTTAAATTTTCTAAAGGTTTATGATCCGAATATACTGTGAAAGATCTACCGATTAGCCAATATTGCCAGAAATAAATAGCTTCTTTAATAGCCAGTGCCTCTAAATAAATTCCCTTTTTGTTACTTTGTGCACTTGTTAATTTTTTTGAAAAATATGCCACTGGTTTTTCTTTGCCATCGCCTGGTTGGGGTTGTTTTAAAATCGCTCCCAGTCCTATAATGCTTCCATCTGTATATAAATATTTATTGGTAAGTCGGGGTCATAGATGGATAAAATTGGTGAAGTACACAAATATTTTTTGAAATACTCAAATGCATTTTGGCATTCTTGAGACCAGATAAAGTTCTGGTTCTTTCTCAATAATACATGTTGTGGTTCCAGGATGGTGGCAATTTTCGGCACATATTCATGGTAAAAATTTTTCTTGGCGAATGTTCTTTTGTGAAGCCGGCGTTGGAAAGTCTATTATTGATTTCAAATTGTCATTCATAGGTTTCACTGTATTGTAGCCTATTGTATGACCTTTTTTTTTTTTTTTTTAATTTATAGGGTGAAGGTGAAAATTACCTTTTCAAGCACGTCGACCTGAAAGATCTTTTGTGCTGTTCCCTTAGGTTTAATTACACGTAGTGTATAGGTTTGTTCATTCGAAGCTGAGGTCATGTAAGAACCTAAGAATCTTCGAGGAAGAGGTGTTTCTGATATCAAGGGGACAGGGGAACCCTTTATTGAATATTTTAAGCCTGGATCTAGCTAAGGCAGGGCATTCACATAAAATGTGTTCAGCTGTTTCTATGTCTTCAAGACAGAGACGACAGGTGTCATCTTGGCTGATGCCCATGTTTTTAAGATGATACTTGAGAGAGCAGTGTCCAGTGAAGAAGTCCGTAAGTAACTTTGCGTCACGTTTGCTCATGTCAAGAATTTCTTTCATACGTTTGTGGGATAAGTCAATGAATAGTTTTGACTGACGATGGCCATTTGAGTTGTTCCAGGTGCTGATCATGTTCTGCCGTTCCCAGGTAGCTAATTCGTTTTTTAGGCTACTTATTGGGAGACCACAGTAGGGTTCAGGGCCTTTGAATTGAGACTGAGAGCCAAGTCTAGCAAGTCGGTCAGCCTCTTCGTTACCCGGAACGCCTTCATGACCAGGCACCCATGAAAGAGTTATTTTATTGTGAGTAGCTAATTGAAGTAAACAAGTCAGGCAGTTCCAAACTAGTTTGGATTCGATTTTTGTCGAGGACAGAGCCTTTAGTGCTGCCTGACTGTCAGAGCAGATTAGGATGCTTGATCTTCGGAGGTTTCTTCTAATGCATTCTCTAATACAGAATTCTATAGCCATTACCTCTGCCTGAAAGATAGTAGTTGTGTTACCAAGGGATGTAGATGATTTAAAGTTGGGACCGTAAATCCCTGCACCTACACCGTTGTTTGTTTTTGAACCGTCAGTATACCAGATGTATTGGAAGTTATTTGTAAGAATTACAGGGTTCTTCCATGCTGAGCGGTTTGGAAAGATTACTTCGAAGGGGTGGTGTAACATTATGCGATTAGGCATAAAGTCCGAGGAGTGTGCTGCAGGCGATTTCAGTATTGGGAGCACCTGCAGAATACTCATATGTCCTTGTAAGTTTTCCTTTCTTGAGTAGCTAGTGAGATGAAGCTTTGGTCCGCTTAGTGCAGCAGTCTTCTTTACTCTTAGATGTAGCGGAGGAAAATTTAATAAACTTTCTAACGCTAAAGTTGGGCAGGTGCGCATTGCACCTGTGATACCTACACAGGTTAGTCTTTGTAACTTTTGCAAAGATTTGCGGGCATAAACTTGTTCTGTTTTTGCCACCAGACCAGCGAAGCATAGGTTATGATGGGTGTGATAATAGTGAGGTAAGTCCAGTAAATCATTTTTGGCCTAAGTCCCCACTTTTTACCAAAAAGTCTAGAACAGGCCCAGAAAGCATTTGTTGCTTTTGCTATGGTTTTGTCTAGATGTGGTTTCCAATTGAGTTTATTATCCAGGGTTACTCCTAGATATTTGACCTCTTTGGAAAAATTAATTTGAACACTATTTAGGGATAGTGTTTGGAGATCGATTTTTCGTCTCCTGGTGAATGGGATGATGACTGTTTTGGTGGGGTTGACCTTAAGCCCTTCTTTGTTGCACCAGTCATTAACTTTGTTCAGGGCCCTTTGCATACGGTTTGTGACCTGTGCTTCTTGATTGCCTTGAATAGAGATGACTAAGTCATCAGCGTAGCCTTGTGTATCAAGGCCCAGCTTATTGAGGTCATCCAAGAGCTGATCTATTACAATTGACCAGAGCAGGGGAGATAAAACACCCCCTTGGGGACAGCCTTTAACAGCATCAACTGTTATTGATGTTTGACCTAGTGTGGTGGAGATGATTCTGCCACTTAACATAGAGTCAATCCATTTAATGGTCGGTGTGTCAATTCCTTTGACAGTTGCAGCGGTTTGAATTGACAAATACGTAGTATTGTCAAAGGCGCCAGAAATATCAAGAAACGAGCAGAGTATGATGTCTTTCTTAGCAAACGCAGTCTCAATTTTGCTTACAAGCTGATGGAGAGCTGTAACAGTGGATTTACCCGTTTGGTAAGCGAATTGGTTAGCATTGAGAGGATTTGCTATTAAGGCCGTACTGCGAATGTGTAAATAAATCACTTTTTCCATGACCTTTAGAAAGAAAGATGTGAGACTGATTGGTCTGAAGGATTTTGGGTCTGAGTTTGATCTATTGCCAGCTTTTGGTATGAATACTACTCTCACCTTTCTCCAAGTTTGAGGGATGTAGCTTAATTCAAAACTGGATCTATAGATTAGTATAAGTGAGCAGATTATGGTATCAATTCCATACTGCAAGAGAGCAGGAAAGATACCATCTTCCCCGGGCGCCTTGAAAGGCTGTTGGGAGGATATTGCCCATTTAATGGAGTCTTCGTTAAAAATTTTTCTAGCTAGACTTCTTGTTGTGCTGTTAGGTGTAGTGTAACTCACATTTGTGGTTAGTGATTGATCAGTGGTATGTATACAGTCAGGAAAATGAGTGGCCAAAAGTAGGCTCAGAGTTTCACTGTAACTTTGGGTAAAACTACCATCCGATTTTTTTAAGAGACCAATACCATTGTTATGATCTTTAGCTAAGGCTTTTTGAACTCTAATTGAAGAAGGCAAGTTATCGATACTTTCACAGAAGTTTTTCCAGGTAAGTCGTTTTTGCCTTCTTATCATCGAGTTGTAAGTCGTTAGAGTTGTTCGATATTCGCTCCACGAATTGGTTCGTTTAGCTTTGTTGAACAACTTTCGAAGCTTTCTTTTTAACTTCTCCAACTCACTGTTCCACCAGGGAACATCGCGATTTGAGTTGATCTGTCTAATGTGACAGCTGGACTCGTATGCGCTTGTGATTTGTGAGCTTAAGCGTGTTGCTTCCCTTTCAAGTTGATAAGGAGAGTCAATGTTTGGATAGGATGGTTCAAATTCACAACGGAGTGTTTCTGTGTAGAGATTCCAGTCCGTGTGTCTTGGTACCCTATTGTTTTCTATATTATTGGGATTCGGCCTTGACAGATCAAATCTGATGTGCCGGTGGTCCGAGAATGATATCTCTTTCGAGACATGCCAATTGAGAATGTTGTTAGTTATGGCAAAACTTGCCACTCATATCCAACACTTCTTTCCTAGTGGAGGTGACAAAAGTAGGTTCATTTCCCTTATTTAGAATATCTAAGTTTGAGTGCATAAGAAAATCTAAAAGTGACTCACCTCTTTTGTTGATGTCTGTACTACCCCATATGGTGTGATGGGAGTTGGCATCACAACCAAGTAGTAGTTGTCTTCCCCTTGCGTTGCAGTATCTAACGAGTTTTCTTACCTCTTCAGGTGGTGCGGAGGTAGTATCCCCCGGGTAGTAGGCTGAGGCTATTACAATATTTTGTAAGCCTCTTGCCGTGGGGATCTCAGCTAGTACCGCAACGAGATCATTAGTGATGAATTCTGGAATGGGAAGAAAGTTAGTTCTTTTATGGATAAGAAGTGCAGCTCGTGGTTGGAGTTGCGTGTTGTCGTATATTAACTTACACGATTGTGTTGGAAGGCCTTTTATTTGGCCTCTTACCACCCATGGTTCCTGGACTAGTAAGCAGTCCAGATCCTGCTTGACAAATTCTCTGCTAGCCGCAGCTGAGGCAGCTTTGGCATGCATAAGATTTATCTGCAGGAATTTTAGGGTGGTGTAACTCATTTTGATTTTGGGGTTGAGGTAAAGCTCGCTGGTGCTTTTAATAGCCTCTGCCGAGCTTTACCTTTGGGCCTGGGGTCCCGTTTTGGAGCCCAAAATTTGGCTGAGCTGCTTCTTGCAGCTGGTGTTGCATTTACGCCTTTTGGTGTTGTTTTGGCGACGGTTGTTGAGCAGGGAGGGGGGGAGTTGTTGTTGCGTTACCAGAAGTACCTTTTGGTGAGGAGGGCCTAACGGCTGACTCCTCTGGTGAGGTATGTGTGGCATTAGCAACTGAGGGGGGAGGAACTAGGTTTAATGGAGCTGTCAGCCTGTTTTGTAGATCTGACGTTGGTGAAGGCTGTGGAGCACTTTTACCTGTCGTCAGAGTCGTACAGGCTGTCTTGACAGGGGAGTTAGGTGGGGGTTTGGGGGCACCAGTTTTGTGAGGGGCTTTAGGATGGCGGAGTTGAACATCGCCAAACCTAAAGTCTATGATGTCTTTTCTTGTTTTTAGTAGAGCCGCAGATTTGTGGTCCACCGAAAAGGTAAGAACCTAGGTCTGTATGACCTAGGTAATCTACTGAATCCGACGCAAAAAGGCATTTTGATAACTTCAATTTGAATCCTTCTTTCGTTATGGATTGTAACAGTTTCTCCAGATGTTCCAAGTGTTCTTCAAATGTTTTTGAAAATATCAACACATCATCTATATAGTTTGCTGCGAAATTTGATAGTTCATATTTTCTTATTATATTGCTCAAAATTCTTTGGAATATGGCTGGGGCTGTTTTCATGCCCAAAGGTAGACATGTCCATTGATAATGATTATCTTGTGTAACAAAACCTGTTTTACTTCTGTCTTCTATCCTGAGTGGAATTGACCAAAAAGCTGAATTAATGTCCAATTTTGAGAAGAATTGGCAATTTCTTGTTTTTGTTATTATATCCTCAATTCGTGGAAACAGTTGTGACTGAGGAACTATTATTATATTCAAATCCCTAAAATCTATACACAGCCTCGATCTTTTGTTTTCATCCTTTTTAAATGCAAGTGTAACCGGTGCTGCGAAAGGACTATATGATTCTTCTATGAAATTTCGTTTAAATAATTCTGATATTTGTTTTTCTATTTCTTTTTTGTCTTCGATTGTGCACTTGTAAGGTCGTTTACTGCAATATTTATCTATTGTCAAATCAATTTTTGCTTCATAATCTTTCACAGTGCCAATATCATACTTATTTTTAGCAAAAATATTACTATATCTATTCACTAAATCATCAATTGATTTTCTTTTCTCTGCATCCAAATGTTCTGTAGTAGCCTTAAAATTTGTAGTATTTAAATTTTCATTAAAATTTATTTCATAGACATTTTCCTTATTGCTTTCTTTTATTTTCAATTTTTTTTCGTCTGGTATATTTGTTTTTTTTTTTTTTTTTGACTTATTTGATTCAATATCAATGTTATTATCCACGATATCTTTCTGCCATTTTCGTGCTATACACAGATTCTCATCTTTAGTTAATTTAAATTCTTTTATCAAGTCCAGTCCAATGAGGAAATCGAGTTTAAAATTTTCATTATTTATGACTAAGACATTTATATACTTTTCTAGATTCAAAATTTTAGCTTTTAACTTTACTAAGTGTTCAGTTTCATTTACACCATTGATTGATCTTATTTTTACCTTTTTATAATGAAATTTATTTATTTTCAATTTCAACATTTTTGCATTGATGAGTGACTCATTTGACCCTGTGTCATATGCTCCTTTTATGTCAAACTTGTCATTTATTGTAATTTTTAATTCAATCAATGGTGCACTTACCAGTTTTTTGGGTTTTGTTCATCTGTTTCTATTTCAAATAAGGAATTATTTACTTTTTTAGCGTCTTCTTTTTTTCTTTGAACCAACAATCTTTCACTGGATGAAAACGAATTTTATTTATTTTTTCTTTACATAATGTACAAGGTGTTTTTATTTTGGGGTCATGTTCAACATTTTTTTTCTTTTGAAATATGTGGCTTTTTATAGGTTAGGTGTTCTTACTTACCCAGCTCGTTGTACAAATCTTCTGTCTCAACTAAGGTATTTCTATCAATTTTATAACTCACATAGTTTGGTAAGCCCACTGTGATCAAATCAATCAACGTGCCAACGTCTATTTCTTTCCTTATTTCTAAAAGCAGCTTTTCTTTTCTAAGTGCATATTCTATTAATGATCCAAGTTGATACTTAAAATTTATTGCATACCTTATTGGACTCCAACCCTTATTAGCGAAGGTGTCACAAAATTTCTTTTTCCATTCTAATCACTTTGAATTAATGGTTAGTTTTATCAGTAAGCATTCATACCAATCTAGGCATGATTTGTCCAAGAGTAGCTTCAACAATTTTATCTTTTTCTCATACAGTGTGATGTTAAATCTGCTGCATTCTTCTTCAAATTCATTTAACCATTGGTTTGCGTTTTGTGTTTTGCTGTTAAACTTGCTCAGAGTAATTTCTTTGGCAATTTTATCAACAGATTTTTGATTCGCTGTTTGATTGATTTCAATTAATTTTTCCATTAATTTTTCCAATGATGTCATTTGCATAGATTCATTTGCTGTACCACTATTTACTGTTGACTCTTCCAAAAAGAAATCCTTAAATTGTAAATTTTCTTCTCCATCAAGATATTCTTCTCTAATTTGTTAAGATACTGCTACCCAGACTTTTCTAAATTGGTTTCTTTTGATTAAACTTTTTTTTATTCTTGTAAATACCTCATGGTTGGCTATTACTGTGTGTAGTGATACTGGTTGTAATTCTTCCGGCAACACGAATTTCCTTTCATCAGGTGTTTCGATTGAGGTTATGCAGAACACGTTGGTTTTCCCATCTACACTGCCTCTTAATCTGAACTCGAATTTCAATCTATACATTGCTTGTCAAAACGAGAATGTTGTTTTATAATATTTACTTATTTTATAAAGTTGTTCAGAAATAATAAACTGAAAAGTTTCTCTGTAAAAACGAGATTTTATTTTATATTATTACTTTGCTTACAATATTTAACTCTTTACAAACCTGTAAAAACGAGAAACAACATTCAAAGTTTATTGTTTGCAACTTGTTTCTCTTTAAGTAAATGACAATAGTTTTTGCAATTAGAATATCGGTCTATGCACAAGTTTCTGTATTCTGCCTATTCTGCTGTTTCGTAAATCATCTGCTAGCTGTCATGATGCAACTATACTCTCTACCTTACCTACTCCCGTGGGAGAGTTCAAATATATAGTAAGTATACTTCTTACATATTTAACAAAAAGAAAGAAGAACAAAAGAAAAACACAAATGTGTACAGTGTAAAATGCATTTAATTGTCGTAATAAAGTGGAATTACATGTTTATATACAATAAGAAAGAATGTATTGTAACGTGCGCTTAGTTCGAAAAATAAAACTTCACTTTCAATTTATTTCAACCACTTTCATTCAGAATCTATACTGTATTCGATCTCAACTCGACTTTTGGACTATCACTTGTAGACAATTTACTCTTCCTTTTTTATCACTCTATAATTAAAAACTGCCCTCTGGTTGCCTCGGGCGGGCTATTTATATCGAATGACATTTCATCTAGAACTCTCCAGTAATTTCCACATAGTCTCCACTCTCCACTATTCCACTGGATGTCAAACATTTTCTCTCCTAGAATATTTCTACACTTACACTAGTGTTGCCGCTTGTGTTTTCGGTTGAACGTTTTCGATTAGGAAATTGGTATTAAATGTTGGGTTCACGTTACACTGCCCCCTCCTTAAGATTGTTCGTCCCGAATAATTCCATCTGCAGCCTCGCCACTATATCGATGCAGCCGGTCACAATGAACTACTTTTAACTTGCCTCTTAGTCCTCTTTGGATGCGGTAAACCACGTCGTTAATCCTCGTGACAACAGTATGAAGACCTTCCAGTTTTGCTGAAGTTTCGGTGACAATCCCTTTTGTCGATGAGGATTATAAAGCCACACACGATCTCCTGCTTGGAATCCTGCCGTTGTCGCTTTTGTGTCGTACCGTGTCTTCATCCGGTCGCTGTAGGTTTTCATCCGTTCCCTTGTTCTTTTAGGGATGTCAGCGAGCCTCTCCTTGAGGTCGTCCACAGACTCGTTCGTGTCCTGTGGCTCCTCTGTGGGGCATCCAAATTTAAGTTCGCTGGG
The DNA here is from genome assembly GCA_914767635.1 of Melanostoma mellinum. Classification (NCBI taxonomy): domain Eukaryota; kingdom Metazoa; phylum Arthropoda; class Insecta; order Diptera; family Syrphidae; genus Melanostoma; species Melanostoma mellinum. Next base: position 104,576,815 of record OU612058.1, read on the forward strand.
CAGCCGCATGGTTTTCCCGAACAGGATGTCAGATGGTGTTTGTCCTGTCGAGCTATGTACTGCACTTCTATAGGCCATCAGGAATAGCGGTACGTGCCTATCCTAGTCTCTTTGGTAGTCGCCTACGACCTTGGTGAGGTGTTCTTTCAAGGTCCGGTTGAATCTTTCAACCATCCCATCAGACTGTGGATGAAGCGGTGTGGTTCTAGTCTTCTTAATGCCAAGTAGTCCGCACACTCCTTGGAAGATGTTTGACTCAAAGTTCCTCCCTTGGTCGGAATGGAGTTCCATAGGCACGCCAAACCTACTCACCCAGTTAAACAGAATCTGGTCGACCACCGTTTTGGCCTCTTGATTTGGGATGGCATACGCCTCAGGCCACTTGCTAAAATAGTCCATTCCAACCAGTATGTACTTGTTTCCAGCGTTGGTCTCTGGAAAAGGCCCAGCCACGTCTACTGCAATCCTCTCAAAAGGCGATCCAACGTTGTACTGATGCATCTTACCTTGAATCTTCCTACCAGGTCCTTTGGTTGCAGCACACTTGTCACCTGTTCGGCACCACTTCTCCACGTCATCTCTAGCATGCAGCCAGTAGAACCGATATCGCACCTTCTCCAGTGTTTTACTAACTCTCAGGCGGCCTCCAGAAGGTCCGTCATGCATCTCCCGAAGAACTTCACTGACTTTCGATTGAGGTACGATCAGCTGCATCACATATGATTCACCGTCAGCGGACTCCCATCTTCGCCTGAGGACACCTTCTTGCACATATAGTGAGTCCCACTGTGCCCAATAGGCTTTGAGAACTGGACTCCTGAAATGTCACCCCATTCAGGTCTCTCTTCATTTTCTTTCCATGCGAGAATGGGTTCGATATCTGGATCCTACTGTTGAGCAGTCCTCACTTCCTCATTGCTCCATCCGCATATTGGGTCAGCTCTTAGTCGCTGAGCGGTAATATTTGAGTTCCTGAAAAGATTTCTCGCACTCACTTGACCATTTAAACTGCTTCCCTTTTTCGGTGAGCTGATGCAAACTCTTTGCAACTCCAGCAAAGTTCTTAACAAATCGTCGGTAATATGTGGCAAGACCAAGAAAGCTTCGGAGTTGATGTTTGTCCTGTGGTGTTGGCCAATTTTTGACGGAGTCAACTTTTTCAGGATCAGGCCTCACTCCTTGGGAAGAGATAATGTGTCCCAAATACTTAACTTCGGTTTTGAAAAGTGCACATTTTTCCGGATTCAGTTTAAGGTTAGCCTCTCGAAGTCTCTGAAACACGACTTTTAGGTTCTTGCAATGTTGGTCAAATGTCTTCCCGTAAACAATGACATCGTCCAAGTAGACTAGGCAAGCTTTCCACGTCAGTCCTTGAAGAACGCACTCCATCAAACGCTCGAATGTTGCCGGAGCGTTGCATAGCCCAAACGGCATAACTTTAAACTGCCAGAGCCCATTACCTGTAGATCATCAGGGTGGATATCAACTTGCCAATATACACTCTTCAAGTCCAGCGTCGAAAACCACTGGGCTCCCTCCATGGCATCCAGGGTATCACTGATCCTCGGCAGGGGATAGCTGTCCTTCTTAATCAAATCGTTAAGCCTTCGGTAGTCCACACAAAAACGAGTACTTCCGTCTGTCTTTTTCACCAGCACCACTGGTGAAGCCCAAGGACTTTTGGAATTTTCGATTAGACCTTCCTTTTTCAGTGCTGTTTTCATTTCCTCAACCTCACCTTGTTTGGCCAGTGGAAGACGTCTTGCGGGTTGACAAATCGGTCTTGCATCTCCTGTGTTGATGCGATGCTGCACCAACTGTGTCCTACCGTATTGTCCCTTTTGCGATGCGAAGATGTCAGTGTACTCTTGTAGGAGATTTTCAGCCATCCTTGTTTGTTGGTGATCAAGGTTGGATGAACTCAGTATTTTAGCTCTGATGGTTTTGAGCTTCTCCGGAGTTATAGTTTTTCTCGGGGCTTCGTCTGTGATTCGTAATTGCTGCAACCGATTCGCAACGTCCAACGACTTCCCCTTTCTTCAACCTTACATCGTACGGTCTGGTGTTTAGTAATCGTACGGGGACCATCTTATTCTTTGGTGCTACCAGTGTTTTCCCAATGATGACGCTTTGGGAGGAACACTCTGGGTCTGGTTCCACCATGAGGTATCGAAGGCTTCCAAACTCACCTTCCAGTTTTGTCCAAACGAACACTTTAGAAGAAGGAGGCCAGATCTTCCGTGATGACAGTCCTCAGTGTCGACGTACTTTCGTTCGAATAGGTCATTGGAAGTTCCTTATTTTGGTACTTCAAAACCTGATTACCGATGTCCAAAATAACTCCGTGCTGTTTCATAAAGTCGATTCCAATGATGCACTCGTCACATATATGTGCCACCAGGAATTGATGAGTAAACACTAGATCGGCCAGTTGGATCTTAAGACTCACTTCTCCGTATACTCTTGCTGCTTCTCCCGTTGCGGTTCTTAGACGGTAGCTATTGGTGTTATGAAGCCACGTCATCTTTACCAGGTCTCGACGTACTATGGATGCAGTGGCGCTGGTGTCGATGGTAGCCACATGTTTGTTCCCGTTAATAGCAGTCTCCACAGTCAGACTTTTGTTGTCTCGTTTGGTCTGAGAGACCTGGATGGTGGCTCTGGGGCCATCGATACAAGAAACCAGCCTCTGCCCCTCGAAGTTGGTTCTTACTCGTTTCCCTGATGGGAAACGGATTGATAAACAGCACTGGTGTTGTTGTTACCTTGCTCTGCGTTGGATCTCTTGCTTCCACAATGTTGACAACCGGCTTTATTTGGTGGTAGTCGGCATTGACGCTGTAAGTGCCCGGTCTTGTTGCAGTTCCAACATCTTGCAAGTCCGCTTCGCTGGTTCTTTTGTATTTCAGCTCTTTGGCACGAGCATTCTTCGACTATGGCTTCTCTTAGTCGATGTACTCCATGAGAAGCTTGTTCTGCTGCTTCAATTATTGTAAAAGCGAATGCTTAAGTTTCAGAAAGAGTACGTGTTCTAGCAGTTCGCACAGACCTCTGAAGATATATATCAGCAATGGCACGAACAAAGCACTCAACAGCAAGCTGGTTGATGATTTCTTCTTCAGCATCCGGATATGCCAGGTGAACCAGTCTTTCGACGTCTGCTTGGAGCTGCTGTAGACTTTCACTCCTTTTCTGGACTCTGTTATTGAGTTGGACTCGGAAGACTTCTTTCAAGTGGCTATCTCCAAAGCGTATATCTATAGCTGCCACGAGAGAACTTAAATCGCCGCTCTTACCAGCTGGAACTGTTTGAAGTAATTCAGCTGCTGGTCCTCTTAGAGCAAGAGTCAGTGCAATATACTTGTCTTCGTCATCCCAGCCATTTGTTGTCGCGGCTGTCTCAAATTGTCTCTTGTAAACTGGCCAAAAAGACTGTCCATCAAATGTTGGGGGTTTCATCTCCTTTTTCCTTGCAAACTCTCCAGCAGATTCTCGCATTTTGATTTTCTGGATCCGGGGCCGAATTACAGCTCACGATATCGAGTGAACGAGTGGCATTAGAGATCGAGTGAGTGAGTAACCAATTTGGAATTACAGCATACGTGACCTCTCGTATCGTATTGCTCTTTAAAATTGTACTAGTATCATCGAATCTTCACTAGTAAATTTCGAGTTTCTATTAATTCATAGATGTCGCTGGTGTCTCTTTATACTTATTTCATTATTTTTTGGTAGGTAAAATTCATTGACATAATAGATATGGACTGCTAGTTGCTAACTTTAAGCGGCCCATACACACCACACAAGTGTGCACACTTGTGTCGGTGTGGATAAATGTGGTACGTGTATGGGGTGGTTCGCACACCAATTCTCGGTGTGCCACACGGTGCGAACAAAATGAAATAATTTTCATTTTTGGTGCCGGTGTGGGTTATGTGTGCCATTTGGTGTGGTGTGTATGGGCAAATGCCACACAAGTGTGCACACAACGGTGTGCACACTTGTGTGCTGTGTATGGGCCGCTTTACGAGGGGTCCATTTAAGAGCAGCGCTTTAGTTTTGGGTGGCATTTTTATGAAGCTACCAATTTGACAGTAAACGTCATAATTCATATCTAATGTTATTCTCTATTCGTGTTTCTTTATAAAGTGCGATTTGAATTTAAAAGTGAGAAGTAGAGAAAAAAACCTTTTTTTGATTGTGATTAAACTTGGTATATATTGTTTATATAAATTATGAATTTCTGCATATTGGGATGTTGGAATTTTCCTTCTATGGACCGCATTTCTTTGCACAGGTAAGAAATATCAAGTCATTTAAAAACAATTTGGATTTGAGTGTGTTTGAACAACTTTCCGCTTGACAAGTCGAAAGGCTTTAATTCAATAAAGAAAAATTAACAAATCTGTTCTTTTTATCAACGAACAGGCATTGCGTACATGGCTTACCAAAGCAACACCTACCTGGATCATGGTTTTAAAAGCAGTAAACTTTTTGCTAGGGAGTCTTTCACATGTTTCGTGTAACCCCTGGCAAGTTCGAAAGGTGTTTTTAAATTAAGAATAGTTAAGTATGGCTAAGCTTAGAGTACCCGATTCAGGGCAGTAAGATAGATTAGTTAATTTATAGGCTATTTTATATTCTTTAGAATAGTGTACTGTAAATAGTAGACATAAGATTGAGTTTACAAAACTAAGCCAAAAATAAAGTTTGAAAGACAAAAATACACAGATGTATGTATTAGTTATTCAATTTTATGAATTAAAACCAAAACTTGAAATGAGATTGTTTACTTCTGCTTTGCATTCACTAAATGCAGTTCAAATATCTTCATGTTTTGAGTTTGAAAAATAAAAGTCGAGACTGATTTGAAGAGTTGATACCTTTCATAACTATAAGACTTTCTTAAATATAAAATCAAACAAATAGAGTCTTAATACAGGTCTCGGAGAATGATTGGGCTTGCGGATTTTTCTCAATCGTACCTTGTGGGTAAGTTTCCGATAATTTCAAACGGCTAAAACGATAAAAAAAGGCTCAATCCGTTTGCCCATATTTCAAACCTTCTGTATTCTCAAATTTGAATATATCACACAGTCACGGTTATGCCATGCTCAATGAAGGCTTCCTGCATTCCCATATGTACAACGCCATTAGACAACGATTTCCATCCTAAAGATTGGGAAAATTCAACGGGTACTCGTTACACACGAGTAGATCAGGATGTATTGCCATGATCTTTTCCACCTTCCCATAAATTTAAGCTGCATTCAAAAAGTACTGAAATTAAAGATTATAGTTTATTTTCATAGTTATCAATAAGATACTAGCTCATATTTATATACATTCTATCTTACCGTATGGAATCGACTTTTATCTTTTCTGCTTTGATCAACTCAAAGTTCGCTGTTGAAGTGATGATGATTAAACAACGATGGAAAAGTAAGTGACAAAATAAATGCTTATGCTGATTTGTAAAGATTGAGTCAGAAAGCATTATCTTTATTGTGATGATTGTTTTCAAAACTAATGAAAAGGTAAATTCAAATCGATATCTTTGACTGGGTGTTTTGTTATTCACCCTTATTATGATAGGCGATTTAGTAGAACGCCAGTAAAATGACATAGCTCTAGGTGCTGCAATTGGCGACTAAATAACAATAGCCCTGTTTTTTTGGTCGTAGAATTTTGCACTGGATAGACAAGGATACACAATGTACTACACAGTGCAGCCTGACAAAAAAAAAAAAAACACCCTGGATGAACGAAGATTACGATAAACTTGAATTTTTATTAAAACGCAAACCGCTGTGTCAGGATCTCTGTCATTTTTCTGACATTTAAGTGAAACGCCTATTGTAATAAGGGTAACTATTTTTTACTCAAAAAATATTTTTACCAGTTCTTAATTTTCAAACCTTCAGGATGCTTCGTGTTGTGTTGTATGAGAAACGCATTAAGAGTTTCATAAAAAACTCAAACAACACAATAAACCATAACCCACCTCAAACTGATTCAAATAAAATATACGAATCAAGGTCATCAAGCAGTTCGTTTGTAAATAAACAAACGAGCACGCTTGATAGACCATTAATAATTCACAAATGCCCGGTCATCGGTTTGTCGCCAAACCGAAACGGAAGGGCAAAAAGAATAATAAAAACCTAGTTGCTGGTTCATATGACCACCATATGAACCAACAACAGGTCAAAGACCTAATGCTGACGAGTTGAATTGCACTCATGAAAGTCGGGCAGTGACGAAATTCGTTTTTGCAAAGAACAAATTCTTGCAAAACAATTAAAGTAAATTCTTGACTTAGCAGAAAATGAATTGATGTCGATAACATCGATAACAATTCATGGACAATTAATTTGGTATAAATAGTAAATGAAAAATGAAGTCAGATACAGTCAGTAACAGTCAGATACAGTCAATAACAGGCAGTAACAGTCAGTAACAATCAGTTATACATTTTATCAATCAACCATAATAAAGAAGTAAGTTCTTTTTTTAAACAAATAACCCCATCTTTAATTTCTCAGGTGCATTCAGAGATACCAAATGGTATCTCTGCTAAGTAGGCCTCGTCGCCTCCCATTTTAATTGGCCCCAGTGTGCCTTTATCCGCTGGCTTTCCCCTTTCCTTTTTCCCTATAATTTTGAATAATCTTGGATCCATGTGTATGGATCCAAATGTACATTGGCGGTCGGGTGCCCCTGACCAAAACTAGGGTTCTCGCCTTACACGGGCTAGTAGGTTAATTTCATGTTGTTGAATTTCAATAACATAACAATGGCGCAGCCGGTAGGATGGTGCGTCACTTTGGAGTTTAAACTCCGACTTAAATTCCTGAGGATCACTCCACTTCAGGTACACCATTCGACCTTCCCTTGTATACCTATATACCAATTAAGACACATTCAATAACCAACATTTTCCAAATAATACAACAGTTCATACTAATAATAATGAACGCAAAGTATACAATATGGGGGCACTATGCGAATGGTGTGGAAGGAACACCCATTCGATCGACCAATGTACATTTAGGAATAAGTGGCAATCAAACCACTCGGGAAACTCCCGTTAGTCGGGCGAAAAGTCCCTCCCTCGACTTTAAACATTGAAACAAAAAAATTATGGCAACCAAAAAAGAAAATTTCCCTACCCTCAATCGAAATCGAAATTGAGTTAGGAGAAAACAAACTGACCCGACTACTAATAGATACGGGCTCAGAAGTCAGTCTCCTCAAAAGAAGGATGATAGATAGTAAGACTTTTGTTAATACCAATAAAAAACTTACCATCAACACACCTTGTGGTATCGGTTATACTCTAGGAGAATGCACTGGTACTATACAAATTCCCTCGTTCCCCTCTTGTCAATTTCAAGTCGTAGAGAATGACCTAGCCATCCCTGGTGATGGAATTCTAGGGTATAATTTCTTAGGAAGATACTGTAACGTAGAAGGTCCTAATAGATTATTAACATTCCCATCAATTCTTGGACAAAATTCGAAGGAATATTGTGTACCACTGAGATACTCAAACATGACCGAAAAGTATGAATTACCCATTTCACACAATGGTAGCTGTTTCACGGGGAGTCACTCGCATGTGAACAACTCGAATGAAATTAAACAGATGATTCATAACAACCACGACCAAAAGGTGAAGCCAAAACCAACCAAACTAAATTTTGCAAGCAATCCACCGGAAGAGAAATGTATTTTGCGGCGCTGTAACGCGACCGGCCTAGACATCGACTCTGAAGGCTTATTTTCAAAAAATTTAAATGTTTGGAACTCAACTTCCGTTTTGCCATCTCAAAGTTCACCTCGCAAAGTGAAAACGAGAGAAGAAAAACAAAAAGGAAGAATGACTGAAAATGTGCAAAGCGTATCTTCGCAAGGGCAGAAAAAACACATTCTCAGGCAAAAAGACGTGCCGGCTTATGATGGAAGAAACTTTCAAAACGAAGTAAATAGAATAATGACTATCGATATCTCCGATATCAACAGACAAACCAAAAAATAAAAATAAAACTCGGTATACAACCGAAAGCAAAACTAATAATATGACACTGCACACTGCAGGCCCACAAATTAACTCCGAAAATGAATCACAGCAGCAAGACCTGCAAAATATACAAACAAAAGAAAAATTGTATTTGCAAATGTTCAATCCAATTAAAGCATATTTACTCTACTTCATAACTCTTATGATGATAATGCTCTCGGACATATTAAAAGAGATAGGATGCAAAATACTAAGTACAATTAATCAAAAAAGATTAGATTTAAATAATGTTGAAATAAATACAATAGGACAAGCATATAAACTAGTTAGGTCAAATTTAGATAATACAATTAAGATAGAAAACAGTAGCATAGTTGAAAAGAATAACTCTGAAGTAAATTTAGTAATAAAAAACCAACCAATAAGCAATAAAACAATTCTACTCAATCTAAAGGAAGGGTTGAAAATTCCCTCTATATCGAGAATGACTGTAGAACTACCGTACAGAAGTAAAGAAGCCATGATCTGTCTATCCAAACAAATTAAGGACGGAGTGTTCTTGGGTAGCTGTTTGATAGGAGACAATAAAAGACAAGTTGTAGTACCCATAATAAATACACATCAACATGAAATCAAGATAACACATATCGAGCTGGAAATGGCCCCCCTAAAAGATTTCGATGTAGTAGATATTAATACCCACCAAAAAGATTTTGGTACTGACGAGGTAGAATGTTATCATACAATAACTCAAAATAGTATCGTAAGCAATAGAATACAAGAATTAACAACCAAATTGAACAAAGATGATAACCTAAACGAAGAAGAAAAAGAATCTATCGTAGACCTTTGTTCAAAATAGATAGATAGATAGATAGATAAGATTTTTATTAGTCATAAATTTTAGAGATAACATACAATATTTATGATACATTAAATCGTTTAAGCATGGCATTCGCCGTCTGCCAGATTGACAATCCACTTTAACTCTATAATATGTTTTATGAAATTTAAATTTTTAATTTAATAGTTTAAGCATTAAGTATTCAATTTTTTTATTTGTTTATTCGTTTGTTTTTTTTTCGGCTACTGGTACAAGTTTCAAAAATCACCATTTTTAATTCTGTTTCTATACATCAGAGCAATTTTTAGGAATTCATACAATATTTCAACATTCATTTGGTTTAACAAGAAAATACAATAACTTTCTGATATGGTGTCACACCCAAAAATGCTTCTTCTTATTTCTCGCAAAACCGGACAGATTCCCAAGAAATGTATGATGTCTTCACGTTCCCTTCGGTTGCACAGATCACATAAAATTGGCAAATCGCTTCTATGTGGAATGTAATTGAGATGTAGCAATTCCCCTCGTAGACGGAACATCATTGAAATTGTTTTTATACTATTTTCATCTTTGAAGTAATTGTTTTCCTTGAGAGAATAATCGAGGCGGTTGTAGATTGTTCGATGTAGAGAACTTGCTGCTTCTTCTTCATTTTTTTCTCTATGTCTAAGATCTACTTTTTTTATAAGCTCGTACAATAAGGGCCTTACAGTACTTGGTTCTTCCAGATTTATGTTAAGAACCATTCCACATTCTTCAGCTAAACGTTCCCATTCTCTAAAAAAGCCTCTTTTGCTTCGCACCATTTTTATGGCCACAGTTTTAGGCAGCCGCTGTTCAGGCATTTGCATGACATGGAGAACATAGTCAACTTGCAACTTGAGAGTCTTTATTAGCAACGGCGGCAATCCTGTCTCAATCATAAGCATATAGTTCGGTGAGTTGGGAGGGAGATGAAATACTCTTTTGAGGTAAAACCTGAGAAGTTTTTCCACCGACTCATATTCTGATGCTCCCCATACCTGAGCACCATAAAAAAGGATTGATTGCGCTACAGTTTCGAAGACACGATATTTACTACTGTGGCTTATGAATTTGTTGTCGAAACAATTTTTCCAAGTAGCGTTTAATGCGATTTTCGCCTTGGATAATTTATCTTTCAAATGTTTATCCATTTTCATATTTTGAGTGAATAGTACACCAAGATATTTGAACTCCTTTACCACTTCGACGGCATTCCCTTCGTAAAACCACTTTTCCTTTACCGACGTTCTGCCTCCTCCCTTCTTTATAACCATAACTTTGGATTTATCCGGATTAACCACAAGACTCCACAGTTTACAAAACTCTTGGAGCCTATTTAGCATCAATTGTAGAGTTTCAGGTGAGTTTGCCAACATCACTACATCATCTGCAAAAAGAAGGGCTTTAATTTGCAGTCCCGCAAATTCTATGCCACCAGGTAGGCAATAGACCAAGTCGTCAATAAAAAGTGCAAACAGATCGGGGCTTAATGGGCACCCTTGCCTAACCCCCATTTTGGTTGCAAACCAATCAGATTTATCAGCACCATTCCAAACAGACGACTTTGTATCTCCATAGATATTTTGGATGACTTGGCCAAATTTTAAAGACATTCCAAGTCCGTACAGCTTATACATTAGGGAATCCCTGTCGACCGTATCGAACGCTGCCTTGAAATCCACAAAGAGAACATAAAGCTTTTTGCCTCTTGCAAGGTATGAGTCTGCTATACTTTTTAACACAAAAATATGGTCTATAGTAGAGTAACCCGATCTGAACCCCGCTTGAAATTCACTCAAAAGATTTTTTGATGATATCCACATTTTAAGCCGATTCTGTAATAGCGAAGTGAAAATTTTATAAGAGGCATTCAGAAAGGAAATTCCCCTATAGTTCGCAGGATTATTTGCACAACCTTTTTTGTAGATTGGGAACACTAAGGCTTCCTTAAACTGTTCAGGTATTATACCATCCTCCATAATGTTGTTCATTAGGCCTGCCAGTGTTTGAATAAAATTTTCTGATCCGTATTTGTAAAATTCAACAGGTATTCTATCAGATCCAGCTGCTTTGCCATCCTTTAGTTTGTTGACGATACGAGTAACCTCATGTATCGTGATCGGCGAATCTAAAATAGGATCATGAAGACCAGGCGGGGCGTAGTGGAACTTTGAAATTACGTTTGAGGTTTGGTTTAAGAGTTGTTGAAAATGGTTCTGTAAAACTTGAGGTGTTAGACTGATGTCAACAGTATATTTAGAGCCATTTAAATTGCGAGCTAAGGACCAAAATTCTGAAGAGTTCATAGCGAGATTTAGTTTGCGCGCCTCCGATTCAAAAAACTGCTTCTTCTTTTCTTTACATAAGATTTTAAATCTCTGATTGGCATTTAAATATAATTCTTTAATAAGACTAGAACTGACTTTACGGAAAAGATTAAGCCAGGCGTAGGACACATCTCTAGCTTTTTTACAGCTTTCATCAAACCAGCGTTCCTTGAATGCAAAGCACTTTTTCTTCAACCTGCTGTATGGATATGAAAGCTTAATTATTTCCTCTAGGTCGTTGAAATTCGTAACTTCGTGATTTCTAAGGGCCTCATCCAAACTGGCCTTATAGGATACTGCTTTGCTACTACGCCAAACTATTTTTGGGAGGAGCTCCATGTTAGTGGTTGAGACATTATCTAACTCAGAATGGTTGAAGGACACAACAATTGGCATGTGGTCTGAAAATGGTTCATTCAATACCTCGAAATCGACGACACAATTATTCCATTCACATCCTATAAAACAATAGTCAATAACGGAAGATCCTTGACCTCCAACAAAAGTGAATTCTCCATTTTGATCACCTCGGCTAGTTCCATTGAGTAGTTTTAGACCAAAAGAGTTGCATAGTTCTAGGAGCTTATTACCATTGGCGTTGCTGACATTGTCCTTTGATTTTCTCACGACTCCAGCTAGGTTGTTGACAGCACCTTCTTCATTACCCACTCTTGCATTAAAATCGCCTATTATAAGTAGATTTGAGCTATCACCTCCACATGTCATGAATTCTTGAAGGTTCACGAAATCCATATCCCAGTTGTTACAGTTCAAGTAGGTTGGCAAAAGACGCACAATTTTTCTATCAATTTTCATAGTTATATAAATTAAAGAATGAAAAGATTCGATTTTGCACCCATTAGTATTAAGATCCTTTTTAAATCCGAAAATGTGACCTCCACTTGCTCTTCCTCTGGTGTGTGTTCTGGTTGCTGGTATCGACTTTATTTCGAAGTTGGTAAATTTCTTCTCGAACATTTCAATATTTAACTCGGTGATAAAAGTTTCGTATAGGAAAATAATGTCAAATGTACATATAAAATTATAAAAATTAGTGAAAATAGATTTGTTACTTAGTCCTGAGACATTATATGATAAAATTTTATATACTTTTTCATTTGAACAATTATTATTTTTTATATTCTTATTAATAGATTGAGGGCAGACGGCATTAAAATTAAATATTTTGTTGAGGCGGGGTCGTAACGTAACGTAACGAATTTTTGGTGCAACCAGGAACGCTGCTCACGGTACTGTCATCAACCAGCTGCTGTAACAATGACAATCCACATTCGCCGTCACATTGTAGAGCAAAGTTGCTGTCAAAATAAAATTTTTTTCTATTTACGAATAAAAATTGACCACGTATTTCTGTTTTTAGCCCTTTGTTTTTACTAATAATGTCGGCTTTCAGCTCCTGTAATCGCCTCCTTCTTGCTCTAGATGCGGCGGGATAGTCTCGGCGTATGGAAACTCCAGTGCCTTTTACTTTGGAGTTAGCTGATAAAATGCGGCCAACATCCTCTCTATTCGCAAGCTTAACAATCAAGTTGGACTTTAGGTTGTTATTTGAGCGGAGTGCACGCACTGATAATACTGTGCTTGTATCTTTTGATTGCAGCAGATCCATGCACAAAGTTCTAGCTTGGTCTGTAGCACTTTTTCCTTCTACTATCGGCATTTGAATTACTAGGTTTTTTTCATTGGCTTTCATCTCCAAGAGTTCAACTTGCCGTTCCAATGCATTACATCGGGTTTCAACTGTCTTCAGCTGTGCCTGTAGTTTATGATTGTTTTCTTGAAGTATGTGAAGGCTATCACATATACCCGCTATATCAGCTTTCGTAGGTAGATCTTGCAGTTTCACATCCAATATAGGAGATATGGCTCTCTGAATGAGATATTCAAGATCTACAACCGACATATTTCCCACAGCCACTCTTTGGTTTATAGCTGAAGCATTTTGGCTCATACTTTTTGGTGACAATTCCACCAGTTTTCGTTTACATTGTTGTTCCATACAATTGTCATTGTCTTTTACCGGTGTTCTTTGCATAATGGCTGGTAGTTTTATTACTTACAAAACAAGGAGACTCACCGAGCGTTTCGTTTTTTTTATTTGTGGAGCTTGATTTAAATAGCTATTTTATCAAGGTTTATTTGTTTTTTATATTTTATGTGATATTGAAATAAAAGAAAAAAACTTCTAAATTAAGAGCTCGAAAAAAAACACAACTTTCACTTCCAAAACCAGGGTTGCCAATCAAATCAATTCAAAATACAATGACATATTTTTCCTACCGGGTGACAGACTCACTCACACTACAACCATGCTGCATAAAATCCCAATTAACCAAGATCAAGCCCCTATAAACACCAAAATGTATAGGCTCCCTGAGAAACAACGGGGAATAATAAATGTTAGAAAACGACATAGTCCAACCCAGCAAAAGTCCTTGGAACTCACCACTTTTAGTGGTACCCAAAAAGGCAGGACCCGACGGAGAAGTACGTTGGAGGGTAGTAGTCGACTTCCGTAAGGTGAACGAATGCACGATAGGAGATGCTTTCCCGCTACCTCGTATCGAGGACATACTTGACCAACTTGGTCATGCTAGATATTTCACAACACTGGATCTTGCCAGTGGTTACCATCAAGTTCTTGTCCATCCAGAAGATAGGGAAAAAACAGCTTTCAGTACGGCCTATGGCCACTACGAATTTAAGCGAATGCCTTTTGGACTCAAAGGAGCTCCAGCGACATTCCAAAGACTTATGAACTATATCCTTACTGGTCTACAAGGACTAGAATGCTTTGTCTATTTAGATGATATAGTCGTCTATGGAAAAAATCTGGTAGACCATAACAAAAAATTGGAGTTAATTTTCGAGAGAATGCGAGAACATAACTTAAAATTGAACGTAGAGAAATGTCAATTTCTCAGACGAGAAGTAGTATATTTAGGACGCAAATGTTCCGCAGAAGGAGCACTTCCCGATCCAGGAAAAACTAATTGTGTGCAAAACTTCCCTGTACCTCGCACGATGAAGCAAACACAATCCTTCCTTGGTTTGGCCAATTACTACCGGAAATTTATTCCAAACTTTTCGAAAATAGTTCGACCACTGACAAATCTTACTCGAAAGGACGTTAAATTCACTTGGACAGACAGATGCCAAGAAGCATTCCAAACAATAAAGAACTTGCTAGTAACACCCCCGTTATTAATTTACCCCGATTTTAAAAAACCATTTATTCTCACAACTGACGCTAGCAATGAAGCGATAGGGGCAATTCTCTCGCAAGGAGAAGTAGGGAAAGACAAACCTATTGCATACGCTAGTCGTGCATTAAACAAAGCAGAAAGAAACTACTCCACTATAGAAAAAGAAATGTTAGCTGTTGTTTGGGCGACTTAAAATTTTAGATGTTACTTGTTAGGAAGAAAATTTATAGTGTACACAGATCACGAACCATTGACAGGTAATTTTAGAGTAAGAGACCCCACGTCAAGGTTAATAAGGTTCCACCACAAACTATCCGAGTATGACTGTTGTTTAAAATATAAAGCAGGTAAGACTAACGTCAATGCAGATGCACTGAGTAGAATACCACTAACGGTATCTGATGAGGACAAGAACCAAGAACGTGAGAAAACTTGTTTAGCCGTAACAAGAGCTCAGAGAGCTTTACAATTACTAGATAAAGAAGACACTAATATTAAACGACACGACTCTGACGAATCTTGTAGTGACGTGAACATTACCCAACAAAACACATCGACAACAAATGAAATCGAAGACTTCAAATATAACAGACAGAAGATCGATAAGCCCGAAGAAGTATTGAATGTACTCAGAGATTATCATGACTCTCCGTTTGGCGGACACCAAGGTGTCATAAACACATATAAAAAAAATCCGAAAGAATTACGTTTGGCCAAAAATGTTCCAGGACATATCTAAATACATAAGAAAATGCCCAAAATGCCAAAAAATGAAATCAAGTCCAGAAACAAAAATGCCAATGATAATTACTGACACAAGTCAAATTCCTTTTGACAAAGTCTATTTAGACATAGTAGGACCACTGCAAGAATCATACACAGGAAACAAGTACATTTTGACGTTTCAAGACAACTTGACTAAATACGTAGACTTCTACGCAATACCTAATCAAGAAGCCGTAACAATAGCCCAGATATTTTTTGAACAAATCATAACAAGATACAGAATACCCAACAAACTAGTTACAGACCAAGGGACAAATTTCTTAAGCAAGTTATTTAAACAAGTATGCAAATTACTTAAAATTGAAAAACTACAAACTACCGCCTATCACCCTCAATCGAATGGTGCATTGGAAAGGACACATAGACCACTAGTAGAATATTTAAGAACGATCTGCGATGAAAACCCAAGATCTTGGGATCAATTTCTTAGAACCGCTGCGCTTGTTTATAACAACAGCATTCATGAGGGGACTAAGTTTACTCCTATGGACTGTCTTTTTGGTTTCACCTCCGACATACCTTCAAACCTTAAAAAAGAACCCGAACCCATATACGACCACGAAAACTACTATTATACTTTACGGTATAAGTTACAGAAAATACATTCTTTAGCTAGGAAAAATTTGATTATTAGTAAAAAGAATTCAAAAAATTATTACGACAAGAAAATAAGAGCTATAACTTTTCACGTAGGAGACAAAGTACTTTTCAAAAACGAGAATAGACAACACAAATTATCTGAAATATGGACAGGACCATACCCTGTTGTACAAATTACGAGTCCCACAGATAGTGTAATATTAATTAAGAAAAAACAGGTAACCATTCATAATAATCGTCTAAAACATTATTACGAATAATAGCTACTCTTTTTCATACTATAAATTTTTTTTTGCTAAGCAACGCTCCCCTAAAACCAAAAATATATACAATGCCTACAAATGCATGTTACTAACCCCACGAAAGTCTGTATTCATGTTTCCATTTCACTCATAAAGTGAAAATGGCAAGGCAAAAGTAAAAGAAACTGAACCTACCTTAAAATCGAAAACTGTCGATTTGAAAAAAAATATATATATATATATTAATAATAAATATCAAGGTCACTACCTAAAACCACTTCTTGAATTTCACATTCATTCAATAACACATGATTAAATTCATCAAAGAAATACCGCATTGAAATTAACATGATAAAAATCAACGGCACACGCCAAATGCGCAACAGTAAACAGTTTCAATAAACGATCAAATTACATTCACGACCACTAAACCTCTTGAACGAAAACCGAAAATACGAAACAAAACTTTTGTATAAATCAGCAATTGCTGTCTGTTTTCCTTGTAATTGTAGTAACCATTAACCCAATGATTTTTTTTTTGGAGTAATGAATCACTACGGAATTTAGTGTAGAAATAAAATAAAATCTGCAAACATTTTTTACTGGTCTGAAATACAAATTGAACCCATTCAATTATGAACTACTGATGTTCTGTGGGACAGAGGAATCATTACATGCATGGTGGCCAGCTACATGACGAAGAAAAGAAAATTGTCAGCCAAAGAGGACGATGTGAAGAAATTCACAGAGACACTGAAGGAGGAGATTCGGGATTATCCCGAATTTCGATACAAAATTTTGAAAAAATAATAATAAAAAAAAAAAAAAAATTAATTAAAAACATATATATATAAAAAAAAAAAATAAAAGCGCTATCAAAAAAAAAAAAAATATATATATATATTTAAAAAAAAAGAATTATAAAATACACAAAAAAAAAAAAATTATGATTAAGAATTAAAGCGCCACATATATATAAAAAAAAAAAAAAAAAAAAAAAATTAAAAGATGGGAGATAGTGAGCCCCAAAACACACTCAACCGATATACACCATAAAGTACACACAACATTTCATACACAAACAAACCCTTACACCCCGCCAATGCTTTATACATAAAATACAAGTATAATAATAATACAATAAAAGCTCATTTAAAATTCATTACGATTGCTAAAATTATATTGAGACACCCATTTAAAAAACTTAAAAACCATGTAAAAAAAAAAAAAAAATATTTTGAAACCATGTTCTATGATAAAATAAACTTAATCTTGAGTTACTATAAATATATATTAAGAGATTCTATTAAAAAACTTAGTAAGAAATAAAAAAGCAAAGTATACAATAGACTAATTTAAATAAAAATTATAATATTTAAGCTACAAATACACTAAAATTGAATAAAAAGAAATCAAAGAATAAAGAATATAATAGACTTCTACTACTATAAGAAGAAAATTGTTTTAAAACTTATAATATTTGAGCTAAAAATACACAAAACAAATACTTTTATATATACAATATTTATAAAATAAATGGAAATTTATGTAAAATCGAAAACTATACATTTAAAAGATATTTTTCCCATTGATGAAACGAATTTTATTAATACCTACCAAATTTATGTAAAATAAAAGTTATACATTTAAAAAAATATTTTTAATTTTAATGAAAATAGTTAAGAACTGAAAAAAAAAAAAAATATATATATATATATATAAAATAAGAATAAATAATGATATGTCCAAAATTTTATAAATTTAACTATACGTTAAAAGCGAAGGAAAACACAATGGAACCGACGGCGTCCAGGTACCATTGCACCGGAAGAAAACAACATCTAGAAACCACTACAGGTCGACCCCCCTGGAAACAACTACATTGACCGGAGGATTAAAATTAAGAATTATTTTTCACTAATTTATAAGATTACCTTAAGAGTTTTGAAAAATTTTTGTCTGGAATGCTGAGTCAAGAATACCTTCTGTAGATATTTTGACATATGATAATATTAACAAACATTTTTGTATAAATTCGTCGGACTCTCATGTGGGCGGTAAACTCGATTGGCAATTTTTGTCTCTTCTAAACAAAAATCGCGGTTTTGAAGGGGGGAGGTGTTGTGTTGTATGAGAAACGCATTAAGAGTTTCATAAAAAACTCAAACAACACAATAAACCATAACCCACCTCAAACTGATTCAAATAAAATATACGAATCAAGGTCATCAAGCAGTTCGTTTGTAAATAAACAAACGAGCACGCTTGATAGACCATTAATAATTCACAAATGCCCGGTCATCGGTTTGTCGCCAAACCGAAACGGAAGGGCAAAAAGAATAATAAAAACCTAGTTGCTGGTTCATATGACCACCATATGAACCAACAACAGGTCAAAGACCTAATGCTGACGAGTTGAATTGCACTCATGAAAGTCGGGCAGTGACGAAATTCGTTTTTGCAAAGAACAAATTCTTGCAAAACAATTAAAGTAAATTCTTGACTTAGCAGAAAATGAATTGATGTCGATAACATCGATAACAATTCATGGACAATTAATTTGGTATAAATAGTAAATGAAAAATGAAGTCAGATACAGTCAGTAACAGTCAGATACAGTCAATAACAGGCAGTAACAGTCAGTAACAATCAGTTATACATTTTATCAATCAACCATAATAAAGAAGTAAGTTCTTTTTTTAAACAAATAACCCCATCTTTAATTTCTCAGGTGCATTCAGAGATACCAAATGGTATCTCTGCTAAGTAGGCCTCGTCGCCTCCCATTTTAATTGGCCCCAGTGTGCCTTTATCCGCTGGCTTTCCCCTTTCCTTTTTCCCTATAATTTTGAATAATCTTGGATCCATGTGTATGGATCCAAATGTACATTGGCGGTCGGGTGCCCCTGACCAAAACTAGGGTTCTCGCCTTACACGGGCTAGTAGGTTAATTTCATGTTGTTGAATTTCAATAACATAACATTCGTCATGGGAAGATAAGAGAAGACTGGCTAGAAGCTATCCATTGTTTGAACGATCAGTATATCGATCCTGAGAGCGTTACGAGCTCCACTGTAATTTGTTCAAGACACTTTGATAAAAGTTGTTTGGTAAATGGTTGGCGGGTATCGTTAATTCCAAACGCGATTCCCACAATTTTCCCAAAAATGTTTGAATACGGAATGTGAGTTAATTGGTTGAAAATGAATTTAAAGGAATAACTTATGCAGTAGTACTTCTTATTTTAGAGAAAGTGTTGAATTTGTATCAGGCTACATAATGGAAGAACCGTCATGTTCACCGGGAAACGTAGAAACTCTTGCGAATTTAACTTTCGAAGAACAACCGTCATGTTCACCGGGAAACGTAGAAACTCTTGCAAATTTAACTTTCGAAGAACAGTTTTATTCAACGACCGATTCAAGACTTTTAAGAAAACGAAATACAGATTTCAGGACCATATTAAAAAAGAAAAACGATGTTATAAAACAATTGCGGCGGCGATTGCAGAGAAGTGAAAAAAAGATTGAAACGCTACATGCTTTAATTAGCGATTTGGAACAAAGAAGTATTTTATCCGAAAATGCTTCGGAAGTATTGAAGGTAATATATTTTTGATTTTGTTTTTTTCTTATGTCATGATTTAATTATATTTTTTTGTAAAAAACCGAAGAATGGACTTTTGATAAAGTTCTTTGAAATCTGTCCCCCACTTAGAAAACTGGAGTTGCAATTTGGTTAGAGTTAAGCTTATAGTTAGCTATAGAAAATTATTTAAATAATTATTAATTAAGAACATAATCAATAAGAGCTCACTTTTAGGTCAATGAAACTTTTTTTTATTATAAGACAAACTAGGAATCTTATTTATATGGCTAGATGGTAGCCGTTAAAGCATAAGGATAAGTGATGCCAAAAGTTTTTAAATTTGAATAAAATTCGAATCGTCCATAGCAAAAAAAAATTTCTCCTTTAGTATGTGGTTGTAAAATATTCTTCTCACTGAAAATGAAACAAAATAAAACAGAACTATATTGTTTAATAACAGCTTAAGTCAGTAATATTTCAATTAGATAATTTTTTCAACTAAAAAATGTTTTTTTTAACGAGTTATTCTGGAATTTGAGTCTATACCGGACAAACAAACATACATCTATTATTATATATAAAGCTAGATAAAAATATTTCTATAAGTTTTTTTTTTATAGACTTATGACAATAATTTGATACAAAGCTTGTCAAGTGGGAAGCAAAAAGGAAAATATCCCGTGGATCTCCGCTCATTTGCCCTCACACTACATTTTTATAGCCCTCGAGCATACAGCTATGTAAGGTCCTTTTCAAAAAATAAATTGCCAGCCCTAAGTACTTTAAGATCGTGGTACAGCCAAACTGAGGTATCGGCTGGTTTCACAAGAAAATCGCTAGATGTTTTGACCATGAAAAGCTTATCTTTAGCAAGGCAGAATAGAGAACTCGTCGCCTGTTTAATGATGGATGAAATGGCAATTCGAAAGTACCAGCAATATGACAGCTCAAGAGGAGTATATGTAGGCACTATTGACTATGGTAGCGAATTCTCATCAACTGAGGAACTACCACCAGCAAAAGAAGGCATGTTTACTTCCATCCAAAAATTATGAACGTTAAACTAGCAGCTGAAACATTGAGTGAAAGCACTGCAAATGCGCTTTTGTTTTTATTGAAAACTAGAGTTTCAGGCTTTGAGGGATGTGAGGCAACGATAGTTTTTATACAAAAAATGAACGACATCTTTGATTGCCTCAATACGAAAACTAAATTTGCTTTCGGTTTTAAACAAGCCTTGAGCGAAAAAAACAAAAACGAAATTTTTCAATTTTTCGAAGATGCTATTTCATATATTTCGGGTTTGAAGTTGGGGACAGAATGGCTTATAAATTCAAAAAACAAGGTAGGATTTATAGGTTTTATAATAGGGATGAAAAATTTGAGGAAAATGTACGAAAAATACGTTGAAGAAACTAAAATGCTTGATTATATTTTGAGCTACAAGCTGTCTCAAGACCACCTTGAGCTTTTTTTTCAAGTATGAGGTCTAGAGGGGGTTTCAATAACAATCCGACATCGGTGCAGTTTGCCTCAGCATATAAGAGACTTCTAATACATAATGAAGTTAAGTCTTCTGCTGACGCGAATTGTATTTCATGTGACGAGACCAGTATTTTAATGACATCCTCATCGGCAAAAAGAGCGAATAAAGAAAATATGGAAAACAGTGATCCTGATGTCTTCATTTTGAACGCTATCACCGAAAACCATTTCAAAACCACACCAATAGACGAAATTATGGCTTACATTAGCGGTTTTGTGGATCACAAAATAATAAAAACAATCGGCTGTAAAAAATGTAAGGAGTTTTTAACAATTTGCCAAACGGAAAAATCGGAGCTCATCACACTGAAAACAAAAGGATTCTTACGATATCCTCATAAAGATACCGTCAGAATTTGTAAGACAGTCCAAAAATGCATTGCAATTTTAGAAGTCCAACAAAAATTAACAAACAAAAATGTAATAAACTTAATTTTAATAAACTCATTGAGAAGCCTAGATTTAAGTAAAATTTATGTTGAACTTGACAATCATGTTTTTGAATGTTCAATATTGGACAACCACAAATATAATTTAACAAAATGTGTTATAGAACAATGTTCTAAAGTGCTATTGCACTATAAAGCAAAAAAAATGAATCTTGAAGAACACAAGAAGGTAGTCAGAAGTAAGTTGACAAAAATTGTTCAATTTATGGGACAATAAATATGTAAAATTGAATTTTTTGGTCATTTTTATTTCGAATTTATTAAACCTAATAAGAACAATTTCTTTGTGGTTCTTTGCATTATTACTACCCATTGAAAAAACTTGTTTTTATTTCTGTCTGTAGAAAGTCAGCTGTCAGATAGATTCATTAGAAGCTAGTTTTTCTATTTTACATGCGGAATAATAATCACCTTTTGCCTTTGTTTAGTGGTGTAGTGGTCACAACAGCCTCATTAACATCAATACCATTTGCCGGCTCAAGCAATTCTAGAGATTTATCTATCTCTTGCTCTTTATGGCGTAAAATAAGAGTATTATTCGTCAGTTCATTCTGAAAGAATTATTATTTCATCAAATTAATTATTTCATCATGATTTCATCGATGTGACCAAAGATAACCTGCTCTCTTTGTAAACGTCCGATTATTGCTTCGATTTTGTAAATTCCTTCAACCAGCTCCCGTTTTGTTCAATTAAGGGTTTCGATTTCAGCTTGACACCGATTTACTTTCTCGTGAATACGATGTCTTAGTTTATCTTCCACGGCACTAATGAGGGATGCTTTAATGTGTTCTTCAGTGATGGTTCCTGGTTCGACTTGGATTACCCGGATTCTAAAAGAAAACAAAACAACTAAATATACACTTTGTAAAGGAAAACGTAGGAATTATGAACGGGAATCTACATTTAATGAAGAGCGTTGAAATGTTTGCACAGAATAACTACAAACTATTAATCATTTGTTTGAAACGTAAAAAAAATTAAAACACCACTTTATGCTATGTCCGCACCTGAGAGTTAAGCTTGGTTATCTCAAAACAATCCCAAACCAACATGATAACCAAGTGGTTTGCCATACAAAATGAAACCTTTTTAGTCACTGGGTTTCGAGATAACCTACACGAAACCAAGCGCGCTGAACGCACTATTTCCAATATTCCATTGAATTTGACATTTAAGAGAGTGGAAGTGAGTGAAGAGAGGATGAATTCTCTCATACGTTGTTGACGTTCTGCTCACACTTTATATCTGTCTCTTTTTAACTTAAGACAAAAAGATAAACTCAAAACTTTTTTGCATATGCGGACGCTATTTGATTAACTCAAACCATTTTGGAACGAAACCCAGGTTAACTTCAGGTGCGGACATAGCATAATATCGAACGAAAACAAATTTGTGACATTTATAGCTACAGAATAACCATTGAAGTACTGCAATGAGAAGAACTTTTTGCTTTTCGTTTGCAAGACGCAATAGATGGCACTGGTTTCAATAGAACTGGTATTATATTTTTTTGGCACAACAAACTAAAGCAGCACCGTCACTGTCGACAAAAGTTCTGCAAGGTTTGTATGGAAATGACATTCAACTAGCAGTCCATATCTACTATGTCAATGGTAAAATTCATGCCTTTGTAAAAAAAGACAATATTTAGTAAGAATTTCCAAAAATTTAAACATAAAATACACTCGGATGGTGTTATTAAATGAAATATTGATAATAAATGGTGTTGCCAAACCTGGCAATGCTGTAGAAGAAGAAAAAATCGATAACATCCATTAGTTGTCAAACGTCAAATGAAAAAATAGATGAAAAAATAGATTGAAAAAGAAAAAGCGCGAGATCGAGACAAATTTTTAATTCTTGAATTTTATAAAGTTTTTTGTAAATAGTTTTCAAATCGTAATCCTGAATTATAAAGCAAATCAGCATTAAAAAAAGTGTTTTACTTTGAATTCTAGTTAAATTTAATCAATTTATAAAGTAACAATTAAAAATTTTTCGGCTAACTAAAAAAGCGCAATTTCGTCGATATCTCGTGGCTAGACAAAAGCTATAGGCATACTTACGAATCGTTAACCAAGCCTCGCTACAGTCATCGCCTTGATTAGATATCAATTCATTCAATCTACGAAGAGAAAAACATCAAATTTAAAGGAATTTCACCAAAAGAAGTCGACATTAGAACATCGCTGAGACAACGAGGCACAACCTAACCTGCAAGTACTTCAAAGTTGAACGTAGTAAATGCCAGCAAATTCTTTACTGTCAGGTAAGTCCTAGATCTAAGGTATAGTAAGTTGTTTAAAATTATGGTAAACTCAACTCCGTCCAACGAAAGCCAGTCGAAGGCGCCGCCGTCGCCACCACATGAACCGGAATTTTCTTGCCAGTCGTGTGCAAACGTCGACAACAGTCAAATGGTACAGTGTGACGAATGTGATGAGTGGCATCACTACACATGTGCTTACGTAAATGCCAGCATAGCAGATAAAGATTGGAGATGCCCTGCATATAATCGAGACGAGTTCCAGAATCAAAACGACAAACCAATAAGCACAAAACAAATGCAATCAACAGCAAGGACAACTTTATGTCAGTCAACTTCGCCACCACCAGTTCCATCCAGAAAAAAGCCATCTCATAACGTGTAATGACCCATTACAAATTCACCCCCACATCAGTAGTGCTGTAACAAATGCTCTACACATCAGTCATACGACCCAACCAAAACAACTTAATCATACGATGCCCAATACATACCGCAACACAACAACAATACATTCACGTGAGTTTCAATGCGGTGAATGGAATTTGGCATGTTGGAGTTCGTTCATTTTTTACAACTCACACCCACATGTCACCGAAAGGTGTATAAGACAACCAACCGAAGTGATGAAAAATCAGTCTGCGCCGACCGTGGCAAGTGAGCGGTCATCTAGGAGAGGTTCAGGTGAGTATAATAGTGTCCAACGCTATCTCGTTGTGAATTTAGTGTCCACCGCTATCTCGGTGTGAATTTAGTGTCCAACGCTATCTCGTTGTGAATTTAGTGTCCACCGCTATCTCGGTGTGAATTTAGTGTCCAACGCTCTCTCGTTGTGAATTTAGTGTCCACCGCTATCTCGGTGTGAATTTAGTGTCCAACGCTATCTCGTTGTGAATTTAGTGTCCACCGCTATCTCGGTGTGAATTTAGTGTCCAACGCTATCTCGTTGTGAATTTAGTGTCCACCGCTATCTCGGTGTGAATTTAGTGTCCAACGCTATCTCGTTGTGAATTTAGTGTCCACCGCTATCTCGGTGTGAATTTAGTGTCCAACGCTATCTCGTTGTGAATTTAGTGTCCACCGCTATCTCGGTGTGAATTTAGTGTCCAACGCTATCTCGTTGTGAATTTAGTGTCCACCGCTATCTCGGTGTGAATTTAGTGTCCAACGCTATCTCGTTGTGAATTTAGTGTCCACCGCTATCTCGGTGTGAATTTAGTGTCCAACGCTATCTCGTTGTGAATTTAGTGTCCACCGCTATCTCGGTGTGAATTTAGTGTCCAACGCTATCTCGTTGTGAATTTAGTGTCCACCGCTATCTCGGTGTGAATTTAGTGTCCAACGCTATCTCGTTGTGAATTTAGTGTCCACCGCTATCTCGGTGTGAATTTAGTGTCCAACGCTATCTCGTTGTGAATCTAGTGTCCACCGCTATCTCGGTGTGAATTTAGTGTCCAACGCTATCTCGTTGTGAATTTAGTGTCCACCGCTATCTCGGTGTGAATTTAGTGTCCAACGCTATCTCGTTGTGAATTTAGTGTCCAACGCTATCTCGTTGTGAATTTAGTGTCCACCGCTATCTCGGTGTGAATTTAGTGTCCAACGCTATCTCGTTGTGAATTTAGTGTCCACCGCTATCTCGGTGTGAATTTAGTGTCCAACGCTATCTCGTTGTGAATTTAGTGTCCACCGCTATCTCGGTGTGAATTTAGTGTCCAACGCTATCTCGTTGTGAATTTAGTGTCCAACGCTATCTCGTTGTGAATTTAGTGGCTCCTGCTATCTCAGAGCAACCATTAACTCCCGCTTCTTAGGACCATTACAGATCTTTACCAAGCACCCAGAGTGACCTCAAATCCGAGCCCAGGAACTGGAAGCCCAGGACAGGGAACAGTATACCGAGTGCCCCAAAGACCAACCCACCCGTAATCCCGGATAAGAGACCATCATTTGAGTGGCCTGAAGACCCATACGAGAACCTGGTCGTAACTCCCGGACTAGACCACACCCAACCGAACCCCAAGTGAAACTCCCCTCATCCGAAGAGGTCTACTTGGAAGCTACCCATAACGATTGCGAATAAAACCCTGAATTAATACATGAACTGAAATTATTAAAGCTTTAAACCATTGTATAAAATATTATAAGAAAATTACAATTTGAAATGTCGGAAATAAAACTAACTTCATTAAACTAAAGTTTTGACTGCTTCTTTAGAAGACCTTGGATCCGCTGAGCCTACCTCAGCCTTTGATAAAAAGCATCCTCACAAATGGCGCCCGAGCAGGGACTTCTTTGAAGTTGGTTAACCGATTTACCGACCGACCGTTCCAGAAGGATCAACTTGCTTAGAAGTCCATACCAACCGACTTGTATTACACCGAATAAAGACTGATCCAGTCAGAGGAGTTATTTCTTATCCAGATTTACCGACCGACCGACCGTTCCAGAAGAAATAACTCTCTGAGGGATCATACCGACCGACCTGTCATACACCGAGGATACCGACCGATCAAAACCAGAGGAGCTCACTACCGAGCCAGAAAAGAATAGAAAAGAAAGCTAAAATTTTAACCCGTGCCAGTGATTAAAAACCATGGCAAATACTGACAGTAATATCGACATGGACGTCGAAGAAAATCTGGCGTCCATCTACTTGCTGAAGAAGACGGAACTCATTGAGAAAATGGCTTCCAAAAAGTTAGATACTAGTGGCACAGTGTCTACGCTGCGATCCCGCCTGAGTACTTACATCAAAGACTCAAGGACTCACCGTTCGACGCAAAACCTGTGCACGGAGATTTCACAATTGGTTCAAGAACGTGAATACAAAGATGAAACCGAAGCATCACCGCAACCTGCCAATACCACCGAGACGACAGAAGAGCCTAGCGCCCAGCTCCAACTACACATACCTCCAGCTGTAGGGGGGCGGTACCACCAGACCACTGGGGCCGGTTCCGCAACAAGTTTAATCCCAAGCACCGTACGTCCACCCACACACTATCCAGAGTTAGAGAGTAGCAATCAACCCGGTCCATACAGAATGTACCGAAGTCCCGAGGCTGAGACCATGAACACCGTCCGTAAATGGGGCCTTAAGTTTGACGGTTCGGGAAACGCCCTAGAGTTCATGGAGCGCCTCGAGGAGTTGGTACATTGCTACTCGATACCAGCAGAGCACATCCTCCGAACTTTCCCAGAAATCTTCAGGGGTTCCGCCCTAGAGTGGCTACGAATCCACAGAGGAAGCTTTCAGACATGGGAAGAGTTTCGCCAAGCGTTCCTCAGATACTTCTTACCACCACGTTTCGTCCACAAGTTGGAGGAGGAGATCTGGCGGAAGAAACAAGGGCCGCGGGAGAAGGCCAGAGACTTCATCCGGGCAATGCAGTATCTAATTAGACAGCATCCCAAGATGAGTCAGGAAGACAACGTTGATCGGATATATGACAGCCTCCGTCCAGAATTGCTGTGCGAAGGATGGATTATATCCGATCAACGTTGTCTTCCTGACTCATCTTGGGATGCTGTCTAATTAGATACTGCATTGCCCGGATGAAGTCTCTGGCCTTCTCCCGCGGCCCTTGTTTCTTCCGCCAGATCTCCTCCTCCAACTTGTGGACGAAACGTGGTGGTAAGAAGTATCTGAGGAACGCTTGGCGAAACTCTTCCCATGTCTGAAAGCTTCCTCTGTGGATTCGTAGCCACTCTAGGGCGGAACCCCTGAAGATTTCTGGGAAAGTTCGGAGGATGTGCTCTGCTGGTATCGAGTAGCAATGTACCAACTCCTCGAGGCGCTCCATGAACTCTAGGGCGTTTCCCGAACCGTCAAACTTAAGGCCCCATTTACGGACGGTGTTCATGGTCTCAGCCTCGGGACTTCGGTACATTCTGTATGGACCGGGTTGATTGCTACTCTCTAACTCTGGATAGTGTGTGGGTGGACGTACGGTGCTTGGGATTAAACTTGTTGCGGAACCGGCCCCAGTGGTCTGGTGGTACCGCCCCCCTACAGCTGGAGGTATGTGTAGTTGGAGCTGGGCGCTAGGCTCTTCTGTCGTCTCGGTGGTATTGGCAGGTTGCGGTGATGCTTCGGTTTCATCTTTGTATTCACGTTCTTGAACCAATTGTGAAATCTCCGTGCACAGGTTTTGCGTCGAACGGTGAGTCCTTGAGTCTTTGATGTAAGTACTCAGGCGGGATCGCAGCGTAGACACTGTGCCACTAGTATCTAACTTTTTGGAAGCCATTTTCTCAATGAGTTCCGTCTTCTTCAGCAAGTAGATGGACGCCAGATTTTCTTCGACGTCCATGTCGATATTACTGTCAGTATTTGCCATGGTTTTTAATCACTGGCACGGGTTAAAATTTTAGCTTTCTTTTCTATTCTTTTCTGGCTCGGTAGTGAGCTCCTCTGGTTTTGATCGGTCGGTATCCTCGGTGTATGACAGGTCGGTCGGTATGATCCCTCAGAGAGTTATTTCTTCTGGAACGGTCGGTCGGTCGGTAAATCTGGATAAGAAATAACTCCTCTGACTGGATCAGTCTTTATTCGGTGTAATACAAGTCGGTTGGTATGGACTTCTAAGCAAGTTGATCCTTCTGGAACGGTCGGTCGGTAAATCGGTTAACCAACTTCAAAGAAGTCCCTGCTCGGGCGCCATTTGTGAGGATGCTTTTTATCAAAGGCTGAGGTAGGCTCAGCGGATCCAAGGTCTTCTAAAGAAGCAGTCAAAACTTTAGTTTAATGAAGTTAGTTTTATTTCCGACATTTCAAATTGTAATTTTCTTATAATATTTTATACAATGGTTTAAAGCTTTAATAATTTCAGTTCATGTATTAATTCAGGGTTTTATTCGCAATCGTTATGGGTAGCTTCCAAGTAGACCTCTTCGGATGAGGGGAGTTTCACTTGGGGTTCGGTTGGGTGTGGTCTAGTCCGGGAGTTACGACCAGGTTCTCGTATGGGTCTTCAGGCCACTCAAATGATGGTCTCTTATCCGGGATTACGGGTGGGTTGGTCTTTGGGGCACTCGGTATACTGTTCCCTGTCCTGGGCTTCCAGTTCCTGGGCTCGGATTTGAGGTCACTCTGGGTGCTTGGTAAAGATCTGTAATGGTCCTAAGAAGCGGGAGTTAATGGTTGCTCTGAGATAGCAGGAGCCACTAAATTCACAACGAGATAGCGTTGGACACTAAATTCACAACGAGATAGCGTTGGACACTAAATTCACACCGAGATAGCGGTGGACACTAAATTCACAACGAGATAGCGTTGGACACTAAATTCACACCGAGATAGCGGTGGACACTAAATTCACAACGAGATAGCGTTGGACACTAAATTCACACCGAGATAGCGGTGGACACTAAATTCACAACGAGATAGCGTTGGACACTAAATTCACAACGAGATAGCGTTGGACACTAAATTCACACCGAGATAGCGGTGGACACTAAATTCACAACGAGATAGCGTTGGACACTAAATTCACACCGAGATAGCGGTGGACACTAGATTCACAACGAGATAGCGTTGGACACTAAATTCACACCGAGATAGCGGTGGACACTAAATTCACAACGAGATAGCGTTGGACACTAAATTCACACCGAGATAGCAACAAGTTTAATCCCAAGCACCGTACGTCCACCCACACACTATCCAGAGTTAGAGAGTAGCAATCAACCCGGTCCATACAGAATGTACCGAAGTCCCGAGGCTGAGACCATGAACACCGTCCGTAAATGGGGCCTTAAGTTTGACGGTTCGGGAAACGCCCTAGAGTTCATGGAGCGCCTCGAGGAGTTGGGACATTGCTACTCGATACCAGCAGAGCACATCCTCCGAACTTTCCCAGAAATCTTCAGGGGTTCCGCCCTAGAGTGGCTACGAATCCACAGAGGAAGCTTTCAGACATGGGAAGAGTTTCGCCAAGCGTTCCTCAGATACTTCTTACCACCACGTTTCGTCCACAAGTTGGAGGAGGAGATCTGGCGGAAGAAACAAGGGCCGCGGGAGAAGGCCAGAGACTTCATCCGGGCAATGCAGTATCTAATTAGACAGCATCCCAAGATGAGTCAGGAAGACAACGTTGATCGGATATATGACAGCCTCCGTCCAGAATTGCTGTGCGAAGGATGGATTTCCAGACGTTGGAGGAACTGACGGACCTAGCAGAAGAATACGAGTATGTCAAAAACGAAGAAAAAAATATGAGACCCGCCTTGGGTCCACCTCCTACACCCCGAGCACAATTTGGAGCAATATCGGTGCCGTATGACCGCAACACACATTGTTGGAATTGTAAACAAAGAGGACATCAGAAGAGGAACTGCCACCGACCCTTTCGATTATTTTGCTCAAACTGTGGAGAAGACGGACGTTTAACCAAAGACTGCCCTTGCAAGCGCCACACCCAGCCGACCCAAAACTGGAATAATCGAACTGCTGCTGTATTTGAAGCTGAGCATCATCCAACAAATAATACAGGACATCACCAGATAGCAACTGTTTTCATGTCTCAATCTGATGTTATATCTAAACGAAGCCCGAGCCGACACAGGAGGGAACCAAGGAAGTCTGCAACAGGCAGTCGATTTACCCGTTCGTGGGCACGATATAATAAACGCTGCATGCAAGATGAACATACCGAAACGGTTGAGATGGAGTCATCAGCAAACCAAGCAGGGCCACAACAAAACATACCGAGACAACCTAATACAGAACTATGCATTGAAAATAGGGTATTTATACCAATTAAAGTTGAAGAAAAGAGTTTCAACGCGCTAGTGGATACCGGCTCTACGAATTCGTTTGTCGGTCCAGCACTAAGAGACGAGCTCAGAGCTCTGGAAATTCCTGTGCGCTTCCAGGAACGTGGGATTAGATTAGCCGACGGAAGTCACACCACTACCAGAGAGGTCTATTCAGTCACCTTTAGTCTTGAAGGATGCGCGGTTCAGGGAGAAGTTGTATTTTTGCCAGAACTAACCAACGATGCCATCCTGGGAATGGACATATTGGGCCAAAATTTTTTTTCTATGTCTCTTGCAGGGCAACCACTCGTGAAGCAATGCTCGCAACGTCCCGGACCGGAGCCCCCACCCTTCCGGAATTAAGGTTGTAGCTTATCAGCTACACTTCCGTCCACCACCCGTGGACCACCAGTCAAGACGAGAAGGTTCTCGTCTCCGAAAGAAAGGGGGGAATGTAATGACCCATTACAAATTCACCCCCACATCAGTAGTGCTGTAACAAATGCTCTACACATCAGTCATACGACCCAACCAAAACAACTTAATCATACGATGCCCAATACATACCGCAACACAACAACAATACATTCACGTGAGTTTCAATGCGGTGAATGGAATTTGGCATGTTGGAGTTCGTTCATTTTTTACAACTCACACCCACATGT
This sequence comes from Melanostoma mellinum, assembly GCA_914767635.1. Taxonomy (NCBI): domain Eukaryota; kingdom Metazoa; phylum Arthropoda; class Insecta; order Diptera; family Syrphidae; genus Melanostoma; species Melanostoma mellinum. Next base: position 104,608,169 of record OU612058.1, read on the forward strand.
CACCGAAAGGTGTATAAGACAACCAACCGAAGTGATGAAAAATCAGTCTGCGCCGACCGTGGCAAGTGAGTGGTCATCTAGGAGAGGTTCAGGTGAGTATAATAGTGTCCAACGCTATCTCGTTGTGAATTTAGTGTCCACCGCTATCTCGGTGTGAATTTAGTGTCCAACGCTATCTCGTTGTGAATTTAGTGTCCACCGCTATCTCGGTGTGAATTTAGTGTCCAACGCTATCTCGTTGTGAATTTAGTGTCCACCGCTATCTCGGTGTGAATTTAGTGTCCAACGCTATCTCGTTGTGAATTTAGTGTCCACCGCTATCTCGGTGTGAATTTAGTGTCCAACGCTATCTCGTTGTGAATTTAGTGTCCACCGCTATCTCGGTGTGAATTTAGTGTCCAACGCTATCTCGTTGTGAATTTAGTGTCCACCGCTATCTCGGTGTGAATTTAGTGTCCAACGCTATCTCGTTGTGAATTTAGTGTCCACCGCTATCTCGGTGTGAATTTAGTGTCCAACGCTATCTCGTTGTGAATTTAGTGTCCACCGCTATCTCGGTGTGAATTTAGTGTCCAACGCTATCTCGTTGTGAATTTAGTGTCCACCGCTATCTCGGTGTGAATTTAGTGTCCAACGCTATCTCGTTGTGAATTTAGTGTCCACCGCTATCTCGGTGTGAATTTAGTGTCCAACGCTATCTCGTTGTGAATTTAGTGTCCACCGCTATCTCGGTGTGAATTTAGTGTCCAACGCTATCTCGTTGTGAATTTAGTGTCCACCGCTATCTCGGTGTGAATTTAGTGTCCAACGCTATCTCGTTGTGAATCTAGTGTCCACCGCTATCTCGGTGTGAATTTAGTGTCCAACGCTATCTCGTTGTGAATTTAGTGTCCACCGCTATCTCGGTGTGAATTTAGTGTCCAACGCTATCTCGTTGTGAATTTAGTGTCCAACGCTATCTCGTTGTGAATTTAGTGTCCACCGCTATCTCGGTGTGAATTTAGTGTCCAACGCTATCTCGTTGTGAATTTAGTGTCCACCGCTATCTCGGTGTGAATTTAGTGTCCAACGCTATCTCGTTGTGAATTTAGTGTCCACCGCTATCTCGGTGTGAATTTAGTGTCCAACGCTATCTCGTTGTGAATTTAGTGTCCAACGCTATCTCGTTGTGAATTTAGTGGCTCCTGCTATCTCAGAGCAACCATTAACTCCCGCTTCTTAGGACCATTACAGATCTTTACCAAGCACCCAGAGTGACCTCAAATCCGAGCCCAGGAACTGGAAGCCCAGGACAGGGAACAGTATACCGAGTGCCCCAAAGACCAACCCACCCGTAATCCCGGATAAGAGACCATCATTTGAGTGGCCTGAAGACCCATACGAGAACCTGGTCGTAACTCCCGGACTAGACCACACCCAACCGAACCCCAAGTGAAACTCCCCTCATCCGAAGAGGTCTACTTGGAAGCTACCCATAACGATTGCGAATAAAACCCTGAATTAATACATGAACTGAAATTATTAAAGCTTTAAACCATTGTATAAAATATTATAAGAAAATTACAATTTGAAATGTCGGAAATAAAACTAACTTCATTAAACTAAAGTTTTGACTGCTTCTTTAGAAGACCTTGGATCCGCTGAGCCTACCTCAGCCTTTGATAAAAAGCATCCTCACAAACGCCGCCGACGATCCACCACTGCCACGCCATCCTCCAAAGCATCACGCCACCAGCCAAACACAAATTCAATCCAAGTTTCGTGTCCAAAACATCCAAAATCAAATAGCCACAAAACAACGCAGTCTGCAAAACTTTTGGAGTTGAATTTACGAAAATTAGAAGATGAACGAGAGGTAATGAAAATGAGAGACCGCGAATTCCTTGAGGCAAAATATAAACTTTTAGAGCAACAAACAGACAGCGAAAGTGAAAGTGAAGGAGAGTCAACATCATCAAGGGTAAATAAATGGGTCGATCAGCAAGCGACAACTAGCAGGCAAGTCTGTCTTGATGTGGATAATCAAAACGGAAACAAGAAGCAACTTCCCAAAAACAATACCCAGGACATTTCAACTTCAATAAATTTAAATGAGACATGGATTGGAGCAAATGGCTCAACCATGCCAGCTGCTAAAGCTGTTAACACGGCTCCTAACAGAGAATCGAGAATTTTTCAAAACCCGTTGAACATCGAAACAAGAACGCCATATTTAAATAAACAACAAATAGCAGCAAGGCATATTGTCTCCAAAGAATTGCCAACTTTTTCGGGGAAGCCAGAAGAGTGGCCATTATTCTTCGGCAGTTTTCAAAGCACAACTCGTACATGCGGATTTTCAGATGACGAAAACTTGATTAGGTTGAACAAGAGCCTAAAAGGAAACGCACTTGAAGCGGTGAGAGCAAGATTGCTTTACCCAAACCAAGTTTCAAGTATAATCGATACATTGAAAATGCTATTTGGTCGTCCAGAGTTGATTATTAAAACGTTGATTTGAAGACTGCGACAAGAACGTCCACCTAGAGATGATAAATTAGACACCTTAGTCACATTCGCCTTATCAGTGCAAAACATTGTCGCGACAATGGAAGCAGCTGGATTGACTTCTTACCTGAACAACCCTTGTCTGATGCAAGAATTAGTCGACAAATTACCATTTCAAACTAAGCTGAACTGGGGTGTTTTCAAAATGACCAAGCAAGAAGTCGATTTGACAATTTTCAGTTCCTGGTTGTTTCAAGTAGCCCAAGCTGCCTGTGAAGTAACAGATGTGAGTGTACTATCGAACGAGGTCAAGTTTGAAAAAAAGAGACAGCCAGTTAAAACATATCTGAGTGGACACCATGATGAAACAAATAAATACTCTCAAGAGAAAGGTCAGGAGAAATCCTGTGTCATTTGTAAAGGAACATGCAATTCAGTTGAAAACTGTGGTGAATTTAAAAACTTTAATTTGAATAACAGATGGAAAGCAGTACAAAGGCATTTTTTGTGTCGAACATGTCTTGTCAACCATTATAAGCGTAGATGTTTATCCACAAATAGATGTGGAATAATGAATTGTACATATAGACATCATAAATTGTTGCACAAGCATGAATCGCCAGCTACACGATCTGAAAATAACAATCTATCCAGCTACCATTGCACCCATAAGCATAAAGGAAGTCTACTTTTCAAAATATTGCCTGTGTCTCTCTATAACAATGGGACTAAAGTCGAAACCTTCGCCTTCCTCGACGATGGATCATCTGTAACCATGATGGATAACGAGCTTGCAGATATTCTTAAACTGAAGGGTGAGCCTCAAGAACTGCTTTTTAAATGGACGTCTGGTACATCTCGCACTGAAGAAAAGTCAAAAAAAGTTAGTTTGATGATAGGAGCAAATGAGGGTGGTAGAAAGTACTCACTTACTGACGTTCGAACTGTCGACTCTCTTAATCTACCAGCACAGACAGTCAGTGTGGAATCGCTTGCCTCATACTACCACTACCTGAAAGGTATTCCAGTTCATTCTTTTAGTAACGCTAGACCGAGAATATTGATAGGTCTCGATAATGCAAATTTGTTAAACTCGTTGAAGCATCGAGAAGGTAAAATCAATCAACCATCAGCAATCAAAACACGACTAGGATGGACTATTTTCGGACCGTGTGATGAAAAAAGTAAAAAAGCCATTGATCATTCAAACCACCATTCGTGTGAGTGCAAGGAAAAAACAGATGAGAAGCTACACGAACTAGTACGAGAATTCCTCTCCATAGAAAGCTTCGGTTCAAAGGAAATAAGAAAAATTGAAAAAGGGAAAGATGCAAGAGCCGAGAACCTCCTCGAAAGTTCAACCAGGCGAGTTGGTAATCGATTCAGCGTCCCACTCCTATGGAAGAGTGAATATGTCGAACTCCCAAACAGTAGACCATCTGCCGAACGGAGACTGCTGGGTCTTGAGAAACGTTTAAACAAAGAACCTGAACTCGCAGCGAACTTAGCATCACTAATCAAAGACTATTTACTCAAAGGATACGTGCGAAAACTAACAAGTGCTGAGATAGAAAATCATCAAGGCAACCGAATTTGGTATCTTCCCGTTTTCCCGGTTTTAAACCCTAACAAACCATCCAAGGTTAGAATGGTATGGGATGCTGCCGCGTTAGTCGACGGAGTCTCCTTGAACTCATTGTTGCTCTCGGGACCTGACTATTTGGGCTCACTTATAGATATCTTACTTCGTTTTCGCCAAAGGAACATAGCAATATGTGGCGACATTAAAGAGATGTTCCATCAAGTCCTTATTAATGATGCTGATCAACACTCACAAAGGTTCTTATGGAGGAACAATCAATCGGGGGAAATAGAAGATTACGTTATGCAAGTACTCACATTCGGGTCAACTTGTTCACCATACTGTGCAGAATATGTTAAAAATAAAAACGTAATGGAACATTCTAACAAGTTCCCTCGAGCAGCTGAGGCCATTATACGCAACCATTACGTGGAAGATTTCTTAGATAGTTTTGACACGCAAGAAGAAGCGATACGTGTAACAAAAGCAGTAATCTATATACATCAACAAGCTGGTTTCGAAATACGAAATTTTATGAGCAACTCGGAAAATGTGCTAGCTGCTCTAGGAAAGAAAGCAGCCGAAATCAACAAGTCGTTCAAAACAAGTTCACATCCTCATGAATTTGAAAAAGTATTAGGGATGTGGTGGTCACAGTCGACTGATACGTTCTCATTTCTGTTCAACAACAAAAAATTTGACGCAGAAGTTTTAAATGGAACAGTACCTCCAACTAAAAGAATTGTACTACGTGTACTCATGAGTACCTTTGATCCGCTTGGTCTTATCGGACACTTTCTGATGTTGCTGAAGATTTTGTTGCAGTCCATTTGGCGTGAACGTATAGGTTGGGATGAACAAATAAGTGATGAACATTTTGAACGATGGAAGGATTGGCTTAGCCTACTACCTACGATCAGGAGCATTAGAATACGACGGACTTATCTAAATGAATTGAAGTTTGACACGGAGTCTTCAGTAGAGCTACATGTGTTCGTAGACGCCAGCCTTTCGGGATTTGCGGCAGTGTGTTATCTGAGAGTACAAAAGGGAGCAACAGTCGAATGTCACCTTATTTGTTGTAAAACAAAGGTCGCTTCATTAAAGCAATTGTCAGTTCCCCGAATGGAGTTGGAAGCAGCAGTGCTAGGTATTCGGCTAGCTCAAACTATCGTCAATGGCCACTCAATACAAATAAGCAGGCGGTACTTTTGGTCAGACTCTCAGTCAGTGTTGTGTTGGATAAAAAATGACAATCGAAAACTAAAACAATTCATCACTTTTAGGGTTGGTGAAATATTAGAAAATTCTAATGAAGAAGAATGGCGATGGGTGCCCAGCGAACAAAATGTCGCAGATGATGCTACCAAATGGAACCTTTTTTCTGCACATATTTAAAGAAAACTCGCAAGACAGACAATTTAATTGAAGGAAGTGCCAGAAGCCACCAAATTTGGTTATGCCAAGATGAAAACGGCAATCTTAACTATACCAATGGAGCTGAAACATATCTATATCTTCTATGCCAATCCGAGGGTTATCCCAGTAATAAAGGCCCTACGAAATAAGCAACAAATAGAAAAGACAAGTACACTATATAAGTCAAATCCCTACTTGGATACAAAGGGAGTTATGCGAGTAAAAGGCCGTATTGACGCCTCTAACCATGCGTCTTTCAATTGCAAAAGACCAGTCATACTACCAAAGCAACATTATATAACGTTACTCATTGTTAACAGCTTCCATAGAAAATATAAACACATATTTTTTGAAACGGCAGTCAATGAAATCCGTCAATGGTACCATGTTCCAGCACTAAGAGTTGTTCTAAGAAAGGTTCGAAACGACTGCCAAGAGTGTCGCAACAACAGAGCTATGCCAGTTCTACCATTAATGTCCGACCTCCCAGAAGCCCGTCTCCAGGCCTTTACACGACCATTCACTTATGTAGGCGTGGACTATTTTGGCCCAATTATTGTCACCGTTGGACGGCACACAGAAAAACGATGGGGTGTACTATTCACATGTCTAACTGTGAGAGCAATCCAAATAGAGATAGCACATAGACTGTCAAGCGACTCGTGTATCCTAGCAATAAAAAGATTTTGCGCAAAAAGAGGAAGACCAAAACAAGTCTGGAGTGATAACGGCACAAACTTTCGAGGTGCCAGTGAGGAATTAAAAACGGCAGTTGAAGAACTTTGTATGGAAGATATAACAAAACACCTTGAAACAGAAAAAATCGAATGGAAGTTCATCCCTCCGAACTCGCCTCACATGGGTGGTTGCTGGGAGCGGTTGATACGCTCGGTAAAACAAACTTTAGCACAAATGCATTTCGGACGAAATCCTCAAGACGAAGTTTTGCTCACAATGATGGCGGAAGTTGAGTTTATCATTAATTCTAGACCTCTTACCTATATTCCCTTAGATACCGACAGTGAAGAAGCGCTAACCCCTAACCATTTTTTGATGGGGTCATCCAACGGCATAAGACTTACTGGAACGTCACTGAACGATAGCCATACACTTCGAAAACACTGGCTTACATCCGAGCAGTACAGCAATCACTTTTGGAAACGCTGGGTGAAAGAATACCTTCCCACCATCACCAGGAGAACGAAGTGGTTCGAACCAGTTAAACCAGTATCAGAAGGAGATATCGTGCTAATTGTTGATGAGAGCAACCCGAGAAACACCTGGCCAAAGGGCATAATCTTCAAGCAAATCGAAGTAAAGACGGACAGACGAGATCAGCAATCGTGAGGACTAACACTGGGGTATACACTCGGCCAGTAGCGAAGCTCGCTGTACTTGATGTTAGGCGGTTTGGCGAAGATGGTAACCTGGAAGAAGACACCAGCTTACCAGGGGGGAATGTTGCCAAACCTGGCAGTGCTGTAGAAGAAGAAAAAATCGATAACATCCATTAGTTGTCAAACGTCAAATGAAAAAATAGATGAAAAAATAGATTGAAAAAGAAAAAGCGCGAGATCGAGACAAATTTTTAATTCTTGAATTTTATAAAGTTTTTTGTAAATAGTTTTCAAATCGTAATCCTGAATTATAAAGCAAATCAGCATTAAAAAAAGTGTTTTACTTTGAATTCTAGTTAAATTTAATCAATTTATAAAGTAACAAATGGTTTCGATAGTCTTTCATGTATGAATTAGAGAGCAATTTATGCATCGAATGAAATTCCGATCGATAACTGATGAGAGAATGCCGAATTGTGGTACTAGATGACTCGATATCGTGAGTGGTAATACCAAATTCCCATATTTGCAATACGACTTATTCGATAGCGTGTGCCGTAGTTCGGCCCCTGGTCTAATTCCTTGGACAGAACAGAGAACTGTTTATCGCATCGGCCTTCCAAACGATTCTCTACAACAGAAAGCTGTTTTTCCACACCTTCAACTCGTTCGTCAAGGGCACATAAATTTTCTCAAGGTTGCCCAATTTTCTAGAATGTTTTTCTGGCCTTCCAAAACATTCTGTTGTGCCTCAAGTCTTTCGAGAATATTCTGTTGTTCCTTCTTTTTCTCGTTTCGTTGCTATTCCAGAGTCTTTTGTTGTACTTCGAGTCGTTCGAGAACATTCTGCTGTTCCTTCTTTTGCTCGTTTCGTTGTGCTTCAAGTTGTTCCAGAACATTCTGCTGTTCCTTTTTTTGTTCGTTTCGCTGCTCTAACAAAAGTTTCATCATACTAGAAAAATCTACACTTTCACTTACTTCCTCTTCCTCCACTTCTGTTTCAAAAACAAAAGTGTTTACGTCTTCCCCTGTTCCAAAAAGTTACGTAAGCGCAGGACGAGCTCATTGTTCGATCCCGCTCTAGAAATATTTCGCTTACCTAACTCACTTTAAAGCTCAATGTAGTTGAGCTCTTCTAACAACTTGCCCATTTTCACTGTATATTGTTTTTATTTTTCTTTTTACATTTTTTTTTTTTTTGTTTACACTTTACTAGTCAACTCGTTTTTTTTTTTTTTCAAATAAGTTTTATCCCACTTCTGACACCAATGTAACGTGCGCTTAGTTCGAAAAATAAAACTTCACTTTCAATTTATTTCAACCACTTTTATTCAGTATCTATCTAAGAGAATTTAAAGAACAAGAGGGAAACCACACTAACACATTGATACCACCCCACATAAGCTGGTGCACGCACTCATTCACAAAATTTCACTAGCTCCACTTTATATTCGGATCTCAACACTGGGCTTACACAAAATTTCACTAGCCCCACTTTATATTCGGATCCATACACAGGGCTTACACAAAAAATTGTACCAATACTACTTTATTCTCGTCTGGGAACCGGTTTTTGTTTTTTTTTTTACTTTTAGTCATCTTAAGGCTACGTCTGGCAGATTTTTTGGAATCGAATTTTTTTTTTGGGTGTGTAAATATAATTTATTTGTGATTATATACTTTTTAAGTATTTGGAAATAAAAATTTAAGCATCAAAATATTAAAATATTTTCTTTTTGGTTACACATTTCTCTGAGTAGTCTCCTCCCTTCTATTTCTTCTTTTTTAAAAAACGTTTCTTAAGAGAAATAGACAGAAAAGTATGACTGCTTGAAAAATATATACTAAAGCAAAACAGTAACCAATAATAAATATGAATTCATTTTGCATTTGTTTGATGAAAGAGATTCCAGCTTAAGATTTTGATTCTCTTCTTGAAGCTGTGTTGAAAATTTAAGCAGTTAATTAATTGAATTAAAAAAAAAATCAAAAGTAAAAGAATTGAAAGCGGATATCAAACTGTGTAGACATTTTTTGAAAAACTTATTTCAATCAAAATATTGAAATGCAGCAATCTTGTAGATATTATGGAGAGCTCAGAAAGCCTTCATTCATCTCTGTAGCACAATTACTTACAAAGCGCCAACACATTAAGGGTGGTATTCACCAAGAAATCTTAAATTAAGTGCCTCATAAACCTATTCACCGACCACTATTAGTGCAGATTTATGAGCGCTCATAACACTTAAGAGTGGTCGCTACCACTCTTAAGTTATGAGCGGTTGTTGTTTCAAATAACTTCGAAAATTCGAAATTTACTGACAGCGTCATTTGTGGTTGTTATTCAAAAATCAAAATGGAGCTAGGCACTAGGAAGCAAAACTATGAATTTATTAATTATTAATTATTTATTAATTAAAATGAATAATTTTACGTTCTACCTTTTCTTAAATTTCCGAAAAATTTTTCGTTTTTGGTTTGCTTAACTGACTGATTTTGACAATTGACACTTACCTAAACTACACAGCAGTGTCGATGCACCTTACCGGCAAGTCATTCCGATTCTGTATGGGCATTTACACACCCTTATGCCGGTATGGGGCTGTCAAAAAACAATTGCCAAAAATTTTAAAAATAAATTTTTTGGAAGAACTTATCAGTCTTCCTTATTTCTTTTAATTCAATAAAAAAAATAGCAAACAAAATTGACCAAGCGTCAAGCAAACTACAAAAAACCTGTAAAATAAATACAACACCAGACAAACCAACAACAAAAACATGAAACCGCATCGGTAAAGCATTCCGCTCCCTTTTACACATCACGTCGACATACTTTACCGGTGCAACACACCGCGAAACGCTGTGTCGACATATCTCCTTTTTACACGACCAGAAAACCTTACCGACACCACGCATCGACACAGTGTTTCGGTGCGTGTAGTAAGGGTAACTGAAATTTTCGAAGTAGTTCGAAAAGTGTGCGTTCAGAAGCTCAACACCCTTATTTTTCGAATATTCGAATTAGCTTAGACTAGACCCTATTATTGCTTGGTGAATAGCACATCCAAATTTAAAACTAAGAGCCTCTTAGCCTTAAGAGCGCTCTTAAGATTGTTTGGTGAATACCACCCTAAGTTTTAATATTTTTTTGTGCTAAGAAAAATTTAAAACTTAAAGTCTTGGAGCTTTGTTAATAATTGTGCTACTGAGATGAATGATAGCTTTCTGAGCTCAACACAACGTGGACAAAAATTCCACATTTAAAGATTTTGATTGAGACAAGTTTTTAAAAAATTTTCTACCGAGCTTTTAATAAAAACGAAAAATCAAAACTTAAAGTGTTCGCGCTTTGTAAGTAATTGTGCTACAGAGATGAATGGAGGTTTTCTGAGCTCTCCATAATATCAACAAGATTGCTGCATTTCAATATTTTGACTGAGATAAGTTTTTCAAAAAATGTTTACATAGTTTGATGTCCGCTTTCAATTAGTTCAAAAAAATTAAAACTTAAAGTGTTGGTGCTTTGTTAATAATTGTGCTACAGAAATGAATGAAGGCTTTCTGAGCTCTGCATAATATCTTCAAGACTGCTGCATTTCAAAATTTTGACTGTGATAAGTTTTTCAAAAAATGTTTACATTGTTTGATATTTAGGTTTAGGTATTAAAAAAAAGTAAAAACAAATAACCGAGCTGAGGGAGCGAATCACACTATAATGAGTCCCAATAGAATCAGTATAGTTGCATGTTTATGAGTTTTCACATCTTGCCCAGCTTTACAAAAAAAAATAGTTTTTAAAAAACAAAAACTTTGGTGTTGTTCAAACCCTCCCCTTAAGAATTTTTCAGTAGTGTGGTTAAAATCAAATTTCAGGTTATGTTTAACATAGCCAAGCGTCAAATGAAAATAAACTCACCGCACATATACTTCCACAACTTTTTCGCGCCTTTTTTCTGCAGCTCACACGTATTCACAGATGGCGGCTGCGATTACAAAAACAACAATGTAAACAAATGGAATTGCGGGGCAAGAGACTTAATGGTTTTCCCTCTTGTCTTTAAATTCTCTTAGGTATCTATACTGTATTCGATCTCAACTCGACTTTTGGACTATCACTTGTAGAAATTTTACTCTTCACTTTATCTCTCTATAATCAAAACTGCCCTCTGGTTGCCACAGGGTATAACCATGGACACAGGGTAGATAATACAGAGTACCAACTCGTACCCCCTTGCATTGTATATAAAACCTATAGTAACACCCACAGAGTAGAACCAGAGAGTCCACTCAGCAAGGTAGTGCGTTTTTGCCTACAAGCCACAGAGTAGAACCAGAGAGTCCACTCAGCAAGGTAGTGCGTTTTTGCCTACAAGCTAAGCTAAACCGGATGCCCGCACCCGGATGCCCGCACTGGCCTTCACTTACCACAGCCGCCATTGTGTGTGGCCACAGAACAAAGTCAGTTGAGTTTGAAAAGTAAAAAATTTTTTTTTGGTTGCAAAAAAATCGATAGCTTTTAATCATCATACAGCCTAGAACTTAGAAAAATGAATTAAAGTTGTTGGAGTTAACTTTTTTTTCCATTTTGACCAGTATTTCACTGAAAAAGACAAAAATTAGTAAAAAATTTCATACCGATGCAGGCGTTTTGTTAAGTTTTTCAGAACATACTAGTTTGCACATAGCCTTAAACTCCCCACACGATAGCACCTGGTGTGGTAGGTCAAACGTCAAATGAAAGCAAATAAAAGTTTAGAAATAATTTGTATCTGCAACAAAGATGAAGAAGGAACGAAAATATTGCACACATCGAGGAAGAGATGCTCGAGAATTAGCACAATTAGTTCAAAAACCTCATTTTAAGGTAAAATATATTTTGGCTCATTATTCAACATTTTTAAAAGTACCTAAATTTTTATTTAAAGATCCTGTTACGAGCCCAAATATGTACTAGTTACTCGTCCTCTGATCTGGGAACAACTTTGGACTCTCTGGAAGACATTTCCAACCAAACAACTACCCAGTCTTATTGCAAAAGTGTCAAAACACCTAGCATGGAATTGCCATTCCTGATCGATTTTCAAGCGAGAAGAAAAATTGGCGCAGGCAGTGTGTACAGTACTTACCAGAAAACCCAAATGGAGCTCAGCACTCTAGTCACGGCAATTTAAAAGCTTTCACGTTTGAGTACCTTGAACCGTATTTCTTTGGCGAATGCGAAAAGTAGACGAACTCGTAATGTTTTAGTTTCGCAGTCTATACGAGTGAATACCAATTTGGAATGTGTAGGGAGTGGATGGACCAGTCGATTGCTCCACTTTCTGCAGCGTTTGAGACATCGTCAGCTCTATCATCGAGTGCTATTGGAAAAGCGAAACCACAGCAATGCAAATCGTTTTGTCAACCAAACAAGTAAGTGTACTGTTTATATTGATTAAGACGGTCAATTGATTTCCTTTTTTGCTATTCCAGATGATACCCTACAAAGGCCAAATTGGGTGACTTGAAGTTTGTCGAACGTCCTCATCCTTTTGTCCTGTCTCCACATCACTTCTGCAATATAAAGGCTAACGTCAAGGTATTATCGACGGATAATATATTTATTTTCGGAAATATCGTTGAGCATAATTTAACGGCTTTCTTTCGATACCACACTTCAATTCGCTTCGTCCACAGTTTAAGACACTTCGATCAACATTAACGTGGTCTTGAACACAATTCATATTCACATCAGGAGAGATTTCAACTTTAGTTTCAGCCAAAATGGGTTGTGCAGCACCTCTAGTTATAGCATGTCGTCACGGACTTTCATTGTAGAATATTTATTGATCAAATGTCATGCGGATGTTTTACAAAGATGTTCAGTTACCTTCGATGGAAAGACATAGGATGCGCCGCCATTATGGTGTGCGGCGGCAGCAGGGCATATAGGAAAAGTTAAGTTATTAGTAAAACGTAGCGCTAATGTAAACAGTACGACCAGAACGAGTTCCATACCTCTTAGGGCGGCCTGTTTCGATGGACACTTTGATATTGTTAAATATGTAGTGAATATTTGCAGGTGACTCTTTCATTTCAGTTGATTTTATCTTTTTTAATACTAATCGATTTTTTTTTACTCAACAGACTTTGAAGTTGCAAATAGACACGGTCACACATGCCTCATGATTACCTTCTATCAATGAACGCGGACGTAAATCGATGCAGTATCAAATGTAACACTGCCCTACACGACTGTGCTGAACCTGATTCTCTAGAGATCCTACAACTCCTATTAAAGCATGGTGCAACCATGAACGGTAGACTTCTACGGCATGACACCACTATTGGCAACTAGTGTGACTGGTCACCTGCCAATTGTTGAGCATCTCACTAGCGTGAGGATCGCATCAACGCTCTAGACCTTTTACTACAACTTATACTTACTACAAGATCGCGGGTCTACTCGACGTGGATGGGGAACATTTTACGATTTGTTACACCACTTCTCTTGATCTTCGGGTTGGTGCGTACGAAAGTTTGTTTTATATCTGAGATGAAAACAGTTTCTTCAGATGAAGAGAAGGACCAATGTGAAGAGACTTCTCAAACTGAGGTGAAGAAAATTGAATAGGAAAATAAATTACAACCAGTCACGACTTCTTTGCAAAACAATACGATGTAACGATACTATAGTGAAATAAAATGTGATAAGATTGAAACGAGTAAATTATACCTAAAGCTCTTTAAATTATTCAATATGATATGTACGCATAAGAGATTGACTTATGATGTAACTAGCCGCAGGCAGGTCGAAGTAGATCCGCAAATCCAGCCTAAGGATCATATTCCACGTCACGACTTGGACGAAGACGCCAATTTATAATCTTATTCCTTACTGTCGCCAGCCAACAAAAAAGATACCTCAACGTGCAGGAGCCTATTTCATATACACTCCTCAATAGACTCCACAATAGACTTTTGAAAAAATTCCCAATCAAAAGTGATTTTTACTATGCAAATGGCAAGTGAAATCACTTTTGATCGGGAATTTTTTAAAATTTTGTTTTAATTGAAAATGTGATGATGCAGCTTTGTAGTCAATGCAATACCTGATTAGGAAATATATAATTTGTAGCTGTATGTCTATTCATATACAAGTGACGCCACCAAATACACGAAGAGTGTTTCAATTTCTGATTTTGATAGAAGTTCTTGGTACATTTTTTGGAGTTACATCTGTATTAATAGACATAGAGCTGTGAAAGATATATTTTCTGATTAGAAATTATATTTACCACAAAGCAGTATGATTCTTTTTTTTAATAAAATTTTTTTTTAAGAAATTCCTTATCAAAAACCGTATCCATTGGTTTTAATCACAAAAAGTAGAAAATGATAGCTTTTGAACTAAACTCTTTTGAAATATAGCTCGTATTGAGAATCTGATGTAACTTTGTAGCTAATACAATAGAGACTCCGAAAATGTATAGTTCATAACCGTAAATGAAGCCATTCATCACCAAATGTTTTTGATTTTTCAAATAAAGTGAGCTAATTGGAAGTCGACATTAAACCATGACGACAATTTTTGAAAAACTTATCACAATGAAAATCTTAAAATGCCAAAATACTGTCTACGTTATGCTGAGCTCAAAAAGCCTTCATTTGTCTCTGTAGCACAATTATTAACCAATTGCCAACAATTTAAGTTTCCACTTTTTCTTAACACAAACCAAAGTATAAACTTAAACTGCTGGTAATTCGTTAATAATTGTGCTACAGATATCAATGAAAGCTTTCTGAACTCAGCATAATATGAACAAGAGACTGGAATGTAAAGATTTTGATTGTGCCAAGATTTTTAAAAATTGTCGACATATTTTGATGTAAGCTCGTAGCAAAAAAAAAAATTGTAAACAAATTTTGAAAATAAAATACTTTAGTACGAAACCAATTAGATATAAAACATAAATACACATACAAAGAAGGATAAAAATTTAACTCCTCAACCCGCAACTCATGCAGGCATCTTTGTTCTCCAGGGAACACAGTATCTCTACCATCTTTCGTTCACGTTCCGCTTCCTCAGGTGTAGAAGAAACACTGATTTGACCATTTTGGTTATTTAGTGTTAAATTGTTTTGGATGTCCGGCTGGTGGTTCGGCCGCTTCTTATTCATCGAAATCAGCATCCTAAGTGAAGATGACATGTTAATCAGTCAACAAATATTATTACAAAACAATTTATTGGCACTCACCTTAGTCTGTTGATTGATTTCCCTGTCTATCACCTCAACCTTGTACAAATGCTTTAAATGTAAAATATTCGCAGTCTCTGAAGACCCTTGCAGTTTCCCAGCATGCTTGCGATATCGAAATTGCATGTTTTCGTGCACGTCTGAACAAAGTACTCGATTCTTGTTCTTCTTTGGAGTGTTCATGGAGTTGTCAGTGGATACTTGATAATGTTGTAATTGGGTGAAAGTCTTGCATCTGAAATGTAAAATATTTGTTTTTATTTTAACGTAATCGGGGAAGAAATTTTGTCGGAAAACACACCTGGATAATGTTTTGTTAAAGTTAACGCAATTGTTTCTTAGCAACCAGATTTCTTTTAAGTGCATAGATCGCCAAGACAAACCCAAAAGAAGATGCTCGCCAGCATGAACACTTAACAAAGCAACTTGATCGTCCAAATGCAAATCATTGAAGGCAGGAATTTGGCAGGATGGTGTTTGTCAGACACATAGAACTCTGTAAAGAATGTTGTTTCATCGAAGGCTCGGTTTGTTGTGATGATTTTAGTGTTTGAATCAGAAGAATTCTTGTTTCTGAAAGATAATCGAAAGATAGTTGGATACATAATAATTTAGTAATACTTACAATAAATAAAATATCCTAAGATTTCTTCATACGAGTTTCGACTTTCGAGTTTTATTCTCAAATGTCAAAGATGTCATGTTTTTTTTTTATTTTTCTATTGACGTTTAGAATCTTACCACTACTCCATTTTCTTATCAGGAAATAGGACGCCATATTGAATTCGTGTTGAAAAATTTTTTGCGGGTGTTTCGGGTTGAAGGGGTGGAAGTGGATACTCTGTATTATCTGCTCTGTGAGTAACACCATGACCACTAACGATGCTATAACCACCTACTTGCTCGATTAACGAACTTTGCGGTTCTCTCTAAATTTATTTTGGTGGTACACTTGGGTATTATAAATACAACGTAGGGTTCTACACTTAACTTTCCTTCCGATTCAAAAGAGAAGTCCTTTAATCGAGCAGGTAGGTGGCGAAAGCATCGGGAGTGTTCATGGTGTTACTATACGTTTTATATATTTCGATTTGATTGTCAAAGTGTTAAAGCACGGGTCACACACGGCTGGTTGCCAGCGGCGAATTGAGTATCAGCTTTGTGTGACCACAAAATTCGCAACCAGCCCTGGCAGCCGGCGAGCGTTTAGCAGCGGCTGGCGAAGTTGAACATGTTCAACTTTTGGTAGCAAGCAGCGGCGGCTGGCAGCTAGTAGCGCAATCTGACCACATCGGCTGGTAAGTAGCAGCGAATTGATTTGACATTTTTGCTCATTTCAAATTATAAACAAATAGTAAACAGTACATTAAAAATTTTTATTTTAAGGTTTTTATATGTATGGTTGTAATTTGACCAAGTTATTTTTTGTTTTTATTTTCAGTTTTTATGAATATGTTATTGTTGGAAATGAAGCTTTTAAACGGATTGTCTGAATATGGAGAGACTACGCTAATGCTCTGCGGAGGTAATTAAAACACATTTTCTTTTGAGTGTACAATGTTTAATGAAAAACAAATTATAGATTCCGAGAAACATGCTTTTGATGTACACTAAAAAAATTAAGGAGCACGGTCTTAAAATAATTGTTGGTGATTTAGTTTATCGGAATGAAGACGAACTAGACGAGGTACTGATGATGTGCTTGTCGTTGATGGAGACGCAGTGAATGAGAATTTAGAAGAAGTTTCCAAACCAAAAGAGGCAGAGTCGGCTTTTAAACAGAAAGTGAAGTCTTTATCGGAAGAAGATATTTCGAATGCGGGCTATACCATATTTGATGTTGTTCTCCGTCTTCCGGGACACGACATTACTTACCCAGCAAATGAAGTAGCGAAATGGTACGAAGATATTCTCGCCGAAGAGGATCTCAACTCTGAGAAGTTGAAAATGGGTGTTAAAATATTCTATTTGGCAGGTGCTTACGGAAAACTTTTGATAAAACCACAAAATATGTCGTGGTACTTTAAAACGTTAAATTGTCCTCAAGAAGATGTAATTTTATCACATTTTGAGAAGCATAACGAAAAGAAAAGTGTACCTGATGTTGAAGGTAAATTTTTGGCATTGGTACTGGACTTTTGCTTACCTGCTTCGGTTATTGCAAAGATGTTTCTTAGAGAAATTTTAAAGTCTGATACATCGCCAACAAACCAAGCTCAGATGGAGAGGTCTGAAATGAAGAAATTTGAAGATGAGAGTTCGCCTAAGGAAAACAAGAAAAAGAAGATAATGTGGCAGTTGTAGAGAGCCATGAAAAAGAACTCCACCTTTCCCCATCGAATAAAAAGGCTGCTGAAAAACGTTCAATCGAAGCTGGGGATGAAAGCGATGAAAAGAGAACAAAAGAAGAAACTGTTTCAACTTGACTTTTGTTATTAAGAGAAAGTTTATTGGAATTCTAATGTTTTTTGTTTTTAATTTGTTTTACACAAATAAAATTTTATATATTTTTAAAATTTGCATAAAGGTTTTTTAAATAACATTTCTTCTTTAGCTTTGATGTAATTTTTGCAGTCTTTAGAGTTGGAAGGAATTTCTTCGAGACAGTTGGCGCAAAAAATGCTTGAACAATTTTTGGGTGTATGGGGAGGAAGATTGCAAAATTTTTGGGTGTATGGGGAGGAAGATTGCAATTTTCGTAACTGTCCAAATCCTTGCATACATCTGACTTGCCCTCATTGTCATTATCACTTTTATCTTCCTTTTCATTTCTTTTCTCATCCAAGGTTTCCTTGACAGCTGTGATAGTCGGCTTGTAAATTTCCATAGAAAGCAATTGTTCAAAGTTTAATTGTCTGGTTCGGGTTCATCAATCTCATTGATAATCGGTGTTTGCTTGAATGCTTTTGCAGATATTTATCATCCGCTGATTTAGCTTTCTTTTTATCAGCAAGTGGTGTTGGTGCAGGTGGTGTCTCTAATACTTTTGGTATTGTTTCATCTTCATCCTAACCATCAACGGCCATAGACACAGGTTCTTCGTTCGTGGGTTCTGTCTCTAGTGGTAAATTGTCATAGATCTGTTCCACTTCGGTCATTTGCTCTTTCAGATTTTAAATTTTGATCATGTAGAGGTTGTAGACATATTCAGACATAGAACCTATGCTCTTTGGGTCACCGCTAATAGAATCATCAATGTCACGTGTGGCTGGGAAGGTCTCTTCTGTGAGGATTTGGAAAGTTTGGGGACGTTTTGTGAGCTAAAAGAAAAGTTTTCAAACTAATTGTAGTTGTTTTTTTTTTTTTTTTGCAAAAGACCTACCAACTCAAAAGTAGGGCGCAATTCAAAACAATTTTTGAACAACGACACTCAACCAAAATCATATAAGCCGACAATTCTTGAACAACGACACTCAACCAAAATCATATAAGCCGAGGCGCGAGCTCGACTCATCGCTACTACCAAACGGCAAACGTTTCGCAAATGACCCACTGATTTGTTCTCACCAACGAGATCAAGATGTAGTCGTTCTGTTGACCTTTGTATTTGTCCACCGTTGTTATTTCATATGGCCAACCTATTAGTGGGTTCTTGCCACAACGAAGTCTTATGACATCCCGGATGAGATGCTTCTGCCCATTGTAGGTTGTGAGAATAGATATCTTTTCAGCGGGATATCCAAGAAGCCGCCTGTACATAAAGACAGCCAGTATGTATTCTGCTTCTACAAGGTTCTATAAAGGCATTTTTAAATGAATGACGAAGCAAAAAATTTACACAAACAAGCAAGTCTTACCTGATAGAAAAATGCGTTAGGCTCTGATTCACCAACCCCATTGAAGTCCTCAACATTTACCAACTGATAGTCATATACAAAGCCCGCATTTGCTTTTTTGTATTCTTGCCTTTTGAAAATACGCTCGAGATCGTCTAATTTCTTATATCGCCACTTATACAACGAGCATATACCCGATCTAGCACGACCCTGGCCATCAAGATCGACTGTTGGTACACCCAGTCGAACAAGTCATTTAAACAAACTCTGTTCCATGTTTTGGAAAGCCATATTTTTAATAACTGGAGGCAACTGGTGGTGAACTCCCATCATAATCCAACGCTTCAAGCGATTAAAACCATCCATTGGATTTTGCAACAGCAAACAGCAGTGGAATGAATACTTCAATTTCTAGAACTTGTGCTGATTCTTCCATCAAGATGTTGTCACACTTAAATCCAAGATTTACCAGTTCTTTACGTTTGAGAGCAACATGAGTACAAGTCATGGCTATAATCTTGGCTTCCTTCACTACCAAGTATTTGTATTTCTTCTTTATCGTTGGATAAAAGAGATTCACTAACTGCTAGTGGACAGTTTTTCTATTCCTTTTCTGCTTCAATTATTTTTCGATGGCTTTTAGAAGAAATTCACAAGAAAAGTAAAAAAAAGTCTTCTAAACAGCAAATTGAAATAGAAGTATGGCAGCTGCTGTCAATCGGTTAGCTGTCAGCCTGTGTTTTGACGTGTGGCTAGCAGCTAAGTGTGACCGCACTGCCAGCCGCTGCTTGCTGCTGCTACTGCCAGCCGCTGGTAAGAAGCGGCTGGCAGCAGCCGTGTGTGACCCGTGCTTAAGACGTGTTTTTATTTGAGCTCTTTAAAAATTTAAAATTCAATTCAATAGTTGTTTTTTCTATTGAGTCGTTGAGTCGACATGAGTAGCAAAATTTGCAAGGAATGCAATAAAGGCATCAGAAATGATAAATTTATTGTTTGTAAAGGAGTTTGTGGAGGAATGTTTGATTTCAAATGTTCCGACCTATCGGAGTACGATGTTGAACTCATAAATAAAAAAAAAGGAATTATTTTTATGTGCAGCGATTGTCAAAACTTTATCGGTTTGATGTCGAATCAATTCGTGGAAATAAACAAAAAACTTAGTGTCAACAATAAACTTATCGAAAAACAAGAAAAAGAAATTGAAAATGTACTGGTTCGTGTTGAAAACTTATTGGAAAAGCCACAGGCTAGTGTAGAAACAAAAACATATAAAAAAACATATGCGGACGCTCTTATAAAAAAACAAAGAACCACCTGTAATAATTAGACCGCGTAATGAACAACAGAGCGAAAAAACAAAAGCAGAAGTAAAAAAAAATATTGACCCGTTGTTGCTATCCATTAAAGTAAATAATGTATCGAATCGTCAAAACGGTGCAATCGCAGTTAATTGTGCTGATGAGTCTTCGAGAAAGGCAATTGAAAGAGAGGCTAAAGAGAAACTTGGTGATAACTATGTAGTGACAGTTCCAAAGTTAAGAAGTCCAACCATTCTTGTAAACAACATTGTAGAAGAGTGGGACGGCGATAGCTTCGCTGAAGCAATAAAGAAACAAAACAATATCGATGGAGACGTCAAATGTGTTAAATATTACAGGGTACCTCGAAAGCAGAATTTGTCAAGAGCAATAATTGAACTTGATGCGAAATCTTTTGAAAAAATAATGGAAACCGGTAAAGTGAGTGTTGGATGGTACAGATATTCAGCATATGAATATGTTTTCGTTAAACAATGCTACAACTGCTGGGGTTTTAATCACATTGCTGGCAAATGTACAAAAAATATAATTTGTGCAAAATGTGGGGAAAATCACAACACTCGTGAGTGTAAAAATGAGAATTTAAAATGTAAAAACTGTGAGGATGCAAATAACAAACTTAACTTTAATCTTGATGTCAAACATGACTGCAGGGATAAGATTTGTGAGGTAAACAAACATAAATACCGATTGGAAAAAAATAAAATAGAGTTCTAGCAACCAATAGTAGTGAAATCAGTGTACTTCAATATTCAAAGCATTATTAAGAATTTTGTTGAGTTGGAAGTAATAGTAATGGAAAATCAATTTGAATTTATTTGTCTATCTGAAACTTGTGTTACGGATGAAATTGATGACAGTGAACTTAGCTTGAGTGGTTACAATTTATACAGATGTAATAGTGTGTCAAGACATACCGGTGGGGTTATTGTTTATGTGAAAGAAAGATGGCAAGTAGATGTAACTAAAAAATTTGAATTGAATAAGGATATGTGGTGGATTGTTCTTAAAGTTTCATACGATACCTATGCTTTTAGACTTGTGACAGTATATAGATCACCCAATAGTTCAAAAAAATTATTTTGTGATAAATTTTTGGAACTGGTTGATGAATTGAATGAATATTATTATGAAACTTTTATAATTGGTGATTTCAACATAGACTGGTTTCAAACAAATGAATTATATAAAAAAAAAAATAGAAAAAAATCTAATTACAAATGGTTTTAAACAAATTATAAACAAACCTACTAGGATAACTCCAACATCTGAAACATTAATTGATTTTGCAATTACAAATTCAAGGAGAATTAAGGCGGACACGAATAATGACATGAAACTTAGTGATCATGAAACAATTTTGTTCGATATATTTATAAATATTAAGAAAGAGTTAAAAAACAAAAAGATTCAAGTGCTTAAATATCGAAAAACAGATTTTCATAACATGTTAATCAATCGTAACATCAATAATTTGTTATACTTAAATGACAACGATACAATTGCTTCACAATTTCAAAATATTTTAATAGATACAACCAATAGGTTTCTCAAAACAAAATTTGTGCGGGAAAATCAAAACGAGTGGTTCACTGACAGTCTATCGAGATTAAAATATAATAAAATAAGTGCATACAACCGGGCTAAATTTTCAAATAGTGAAACAGATTGGAACAATTATAAACACTTGAGAAACGAGTTTAAGAAAGAAATTAATAAAGCAAAGAGTTGTTTTATAAAAAATAAAATAGATACTTCAGTAGATCAGAAGTCAATGTGGAGAACAATCAAAAAGTTCGTACTTAAACAAGAGCAATCTGAGTTGACCAAAGTTGTTTTCGATGATGTGACCGTTAATGATAATTGTGTTTTGGCAAGTAGATTTAATAGATATTTTGTTGAAAGTATTACGGAAATAAGTGCTTCGATTCCATATGTTCCACTCAGTATTAACATTACAAACAATCCAGTTTTATTTAACTTTCGTCAAATAGAATACCATGACATAAAGAATGCCTTCAGTGCAATTAAAAATAAACGCGACCCTTACTATCTTAACATGCAAATTTTCAAGGATATAATAGATGTTTTAGCACCACTTTTTATCAAAATTATCAACAAGTCATTTGAAGAAGGAATTTTTCCGAGTTCTTGGAAAGTATCACAAATAACACCTATACCTAAAGTAAAAAACTCAATACAATGTGAAGATTTTCGACCAATCAATGCCCTTCCCCTTTATGAGAAAGTTTTTGAAAAAATTGTACACCTACAACTAGAATCATTTTTCGAACAACATAATTTAATAATTGAAAAGCAATCTGGTTTCAGGAAAAAACATTCATGTGAAAGTGCAATTAATTTGGTTATTGCAGATTGGAAACTTCAACTTGATTCCAAAAGTAAAGTGGTTTGTGTCTTTCTGGACTTAAAAAGAGCTTTTGAAACAGTTGACAGAACAATTTTATTTCAAAAACTTGAAAAATATGGAGTGCGTGGTAAATCATTGTCTTGGATGATATCGTATCTAACAGATAGAAAACAAAAAACAAAAGTGAATGATATCGTATCAGAAGAAGTTTCAATTGATATCGGTGTTCCACAGGGATCAATTCTGGGAACATTTCTATTCAATGTTTATATAAACGATATCGGTAGTGCAATTGAAAATAGTGAATTTGCTTTGTTGGCAGATGATGGTTTATTGTATATTAAGTCGGATAATTTAGATGAAGCCATCTCAAAAATTCAAATTGATATCAACAACATTAGTGAATGGTTGAAGGCGAATAGGCTAAAATTAAATGCGCTTAAAACCAAAGTTATGGTAATAAGTAATAATGTGATAGACAATTCTGTGATAAATATAACTGTAGATAACACCACTCTTGAGGTGGTGTCTGAGGTCAAATATCTGGGAGTTATAATTGATAATAAACTTAAATTCAATCATCATATAGACTATATAATCAAAAAAATATCAAAGAAAACTAATTTATTGAAAAGAATTCGAAAGAACATATCAACAACAAGTGCAATAAACATATATAATACGATAATCAAACCCCATTTCGAATATTGTCCTTCAATTTTGTTTCTGTGTAATCAAGACATGACCAACCGTCTTCAAATAATGCAAAACAAAGCAATGCGAACAATTTTAAAGTGCAATAGATATACACCTATATGTTCCATGTTAAATATGCTGATGTGGCTTAATGTTAAACAAAGAATTTTGATGAATGTCCTTATGTTTGTTTTCAAAATAAAAAATAATTTGACTCCTTCTTACCTATCTCGTTTTGTCAATTATGTAGGTACCTCACAGCCGTATACAATGAGAAACAACAATGACTTCCGACTACCATTTTCGAGAACAAGTGCAGCGCAGAATAGCTTATTTCACAAAGGACTGCAAATTTTTAACAGTTTGCCAATACAAATAAAAACAGAGAATAACATCAATAACTTCAAAAGAAATATTGTTAGTTTTGTAAAATTAAACACATAACATTGTAAAAATAACACAGTTAAATTTAAAGCAAATAGTTAAACACGTCAAAGTAAATCTTAAAACAGATGAAAACAAATGTAAAAATATTGTAAATTAATAGTTTTAAATACTAAATAAACATTTATACAAGTTAGAAAAGTTTATGTTATTTTAATTTAAAAAAAACTTTATTATCAAAACAAACTGGCAGCGTTTCTGCCTATTACACAACTGAACAATGTTTTCTTAAAATCTATATCTTAAATACTAAAATTGTGCTTGCCTAAGCCATCCTAAGCCTCGTGCACTGGTGTCTATGGAATGCGGCAGGTGTTGAGTATTAGGTGTCACAGACGCAGACTCGCAGTAAAATGAGTTGAATCGTGGGATATTGGTTCGAGAATATTTCTCATTAATTGTGGCGTTAACTCCTCCACCTTTTAGAATCGAACGCCCTCGTTCGATACCGCTGATTTTAATGTCCTTACAGCTTCCTCTACGCCAATTGTTCTGGGCGTTGAAATTGGTTGCTCCACCGAAACGTTTACTGCTGTATTCGAGGTTTCCGCTTTGATGACTGATTCCCTCATTGCAATTTCTTCTCTCTTAGCCTCGCGTTTGCGAATGTTGCAAAGCTTCAAAGGGTTTCCCGATATTTTAAAGAGAATGAATATGACTGCCAAGACTGCGATGGCTGCTAATAGCAACATGGCCATGCTCTTCTTTTGATTTGAGATTTCCAGCATTTGAATGTACCGGGTGTTGTTGGTTTCGATCTCCTTGATCATTTCCAAGGAGAGTAGTTCTTCAAGCTTGGGCCTGATTGCAGAAGGTTGTAGCAGTGCCGGAAGTGGCTTGTGTTCTGTAACCTCAGTTGCGGTGAAGGTATATTTTTCGGCTTTTATGGTAGCGTTGTGGAAGTGGATGATGTAGGTTCCGTTCAGTGGAACTCGATTTTCGTCTATTTCTATATTACCGTCAAACTGGTTTAGAAGGATGACACCAGGAGTTAGTTCTTCTACGGCGGGGACGTGTTGATTGTTTATTTGTGTGCAGGAAGGCGGGCGGCTGGATAATAAATGGCTAATGCACTTGTCGTTACTTACATCTAGAATAGAAGTCTGTTTACAAATAGAAAGTTTGTTAATAGTCTTACAATTATCGATTAACCCATAGATTGCTTTTCGGCATTGCAAAATTTCCTTAAAATCTAACTTAATTATGTTTTTTCCTCTTTTTACCGGCTTTATTAGCAATTTTTTACATATTTCTGGGTCGGCTACTGGCAAACTTAGGATGTACAGTAATATTGAATTGTTTGATGCTATTTTTACATTAGCGAATTCTATTGCTTCAATAATATTATCATAAGGCATGTTTTCTCTGTTTATTACTTGTTCAATTAATTTAATTTCAGTGTTGGATAAAATATATGAGTTAACAACGCCAGTTTTTGCCCATTGTATGGCATATTCAATATTAATTATTTCCTCTTTTAACATATCCAGTTTAAATTTCAAGTTTAATAGGAGTTCTTGCTTAAGGCTTGCTTCCGAACTTCTTACAATTTCGTTTGTTACATTACTTACTTCGTTAATTTTATTTAACAACAAGCTGTTAACAATCCTTTGTTGGTTGTTATTTGACAGTACATTATTAACTTTCTCCTCTACTATCTCAAAGTCGTGCCGGTCTGGTGTTCCAGCGATCCACTTCCAGGCGGAACCAAGGAGATCTATTGAGCGTTTATTTCTTAACTTGGGAAAGAGGCGGTTAAGGTGAATTTGTATCTGTTGGATCTCGTGGGATAGGAACGGAAACATGGGATGTGGAAGGTTACCGAAATCGCGTATACTTAGGTCTATTTTCTTTAAGGATTCTTGATATTGATCAATTTCGATGACATGTATAATTTTGAATGTTCCGGTCTGCACTTTTGCAGAACCGGAATTTATTGCTATCAGTTGGGCGTTAGAGTAATCCAGCATTTTGACATCCGCGATGATGGGTGCAACGCAGAGCCTAAAAAATTTAATTCCTTATTAACGACTTATGAATTACTCTGCCAGATGTGGTTAAAATTGTCGTTGACCTATTTTCTGAAACTACTTCCTTTCTGTACCTTGCAGAAAGCTTATTGCCTAATCTCTTATTTATTTTAACATATATTACGTCGCCTGCGCTATACGTTTTTGGTGGTTTCCTACTTTTATTGTGATAGTCTAGGTCGGCTTCTTGTTTGCTTTTTATTCTCTCCTCATTTTTCTTCCTTTCTGATTCTAATAGTTCTGGGTTATTAAGCGACTCCTTACCAAAGAAAACATCGATAGGTTTCCTTTTAATTGTTGAGTGCACTGACCCGTTATATTCGTACACCGTCATGTCCAACAGCTCAGAGAAGGAGTTGTGAATCTTCTTGGTCTTCATGCAGCGCAATAACTCGGAGAGTGTGGAATGAAAGCGTTCCACTTGACCGTTAGCAGAGCTTGTGTAGGGGGGAACCTTGAAGATTGTGATTTTAAATAGATTTTCTAACATATGGGTTATGGAGCTTGAGCTCAACGATTTCTCGTTATCAATCACGATTATTTCGGGAACCCCAAAGGCCAACACGAGTTCTCTGAGAGGTTGCTTGATGTCCTCTGTGGCTCTAGACTTTAGCATTCTTGTAAGCGCGTATTTCGAAAACTTATCGATGGCAGTTAAGATTATTTTGCCGTCCGTGAAATATATGTCTACATGAACGATCTGACCAGGGAACTTAGGGATTGGTGTTGCCTGAATTTCCGGCTTGTTTGGATGGCGGTCGTACTTGTTTTCTATGCAGACTTGACATGCTTTCGTAACTCTGCGAATTTTCCCTATCATTCCCGGAAAATAATATTTTTTCAGGATTTGAACCTTGTTCTCTTTTGCGTCTCTATGCGCTCTCCGGTGAGTACTGATCACGATGTTCTCCTGATCCGAATCGTCAGTAACATCTTCGACCTGAATCTGAGTGAATCTAATTTTGAAGCTACTAAAGTGGGACACGTATAGTGTTTGTATTAGGCCCATTATTGGTTCTGCGGCTCTGATACCATTAATCACTGAAGGGTTCAACACTTTCTTCAGGATTTCCTTTAAGTTCCCCTCGTTGAACTCAGGTTCTGTCACGACATGTCGGTGATAGGTTGGGAAAACAATATTGAAACTCATTGAAGAGATTTCGCCTACCTGTAGAACAATCTGATTTTTAAATACATTAAGGGGGACTTCCACACTGTGTATTAAGTTGTGGGACGAACTGTCGTCACTGTGCTCGGTGACCGTAAGCGAATTTACTAGTGAGTTTATCTGGGGAGGACGTGAAAGAGCGTCTGCTACCATGTTTGTTTTACCCGGTTTATAGTGCAGTTCATAGTCGTACTCCTCCAGAATAGCCTTCCACCGCTTCATCTTGCTGTTATTGTTTTTGCTGCTGAGAGCATATGTGAGAGGCTGGTGGTCTGTGTATATTTTTACATGCGCAGATCCATATAGGTACTGGCGTAAGGCATTTAGTGCCCATATAATTGCCAACATTTCCTTTTCATTGGCTGCGTACCCCTCCTCGGTTTTACCAAGTGTACGGGAGATAAATGTTATTGGCCTATCCTGTTGAGCCAAGACCGCACCAAGAGCGAAGTTGGACGCGTCTGTAGTTAGCTCAAATGGCTTCGTAAAGTTTGGATATGAAAGAACAACGTCTTCAGAAGCGAGAGTGCTTTTAATTTTTTCAAATGAATCAATTTCTTCGGGGCCGAGATAGATAAGCTTCTTGGCGGATTGGGTTTTGGACATACGTCCCTCTTCCCCTCTTAAAAGAGCTGTCAGGGGCTTCGTAAGCTTCGCGTAATCCTTCACAAAGCGACGATAATACCCTGACAGTCCAAGGAATGATCGTAGATCTTTCAACGTTTGAGGTTTTGGGAAATCCTGTATTGCCCTTACCTTTGCTGGGTTAGTTTTTATTCCTTCGGATGAGATAATAAATCCCAGGAATTCCACTTCGTTCTTAAAAAAATGACACTTGTTCAATTGAACTTTCATATTTGCTTCATCGAGTGTTTTGAAGATGTCTACTATGTGTTTGGCATGATCGCTTTCGCTTTTACTAAATATCACTATGTCGTCTATGTAGACATAGCAGATCTTGCCTATGTGGTCCCGCAATATGTCGTCGAGAGCCCTCTGGAAAATTGCTGGGGCGTTTTTCAGCCCGAAAGGGAGCCTGGTAAATTCAAATTTACCACTATTTATGGAGAAGGCAGTCTTCTCGATGTCAGATTCCTTCAAGGGAATCTGATGAAAACCGCTTTTCAGGTCTAGAACGCTGAAAAATTTGTTTTCTCCCAATTGCGATAAAACCTCATTTATGTTGGGAATTGGGTAACGGTCGGCTATGGTGATACCGTTCAATTTCCGGTAGTCAACCACCATTCTGTATTGCTTTTTTCCTTCGGGATCAGACTTTTTGGGTACGATCCACACCGGGGAATTATACGGCGACCTAGAAGGTCTAATAATTCCATCAGCTAGTAGGCTTTGGATTTGTTCCTCGACCTCGGATTTGAGAGCCATTGGGAAAGGATAGTACTTGCTGTAGGTAGGAGCATCGGTAGATGTCCGAATTTCCCCTACGACTTTCGTAGTGAAAGTCAATTTCTGGTTAGGTTCAGAAAAAAGGTTTGGACAGCCACTTATGGCTGAGCCAATAAGCTTCTTTTGCTGTTCTGTCATGTGATCAGAATGTGTTGTGAGGGTGTTCACCCCTGGTGCTTTTAACTGCCTTATCTTAATCTTAATGGAGTTTAAAATTTTCATGGTATTGTTTTTGGTATCTATGATTGCAGATAGTTGTTTAAGACTATCGTTGCCAATAATACCATTGAATGTTTTTAATGTAGGCAATAGGTAGAATTTTAAGCCTAAATTCTGATTGTTGAACAGATGGATGGTTGTATGTTGAGTTATCTCAACATCTCCAGCTATAGACTTAGCAAAAAAGGGATTTTCATTTTGCTGAGGCTTCTCAACAATTCCTGGTTGGATATAGTTTTTTGAGGATCCTGTATCTATCAGGAATCTATAAGTCTCACCTTTTTTTGATTTGCACTCAAAATATGGCAGGGAGGAGTCGCAGAGCCCGATGAAGTTAATGTCGATATGCTCTAGTTCAGCGACTTCTCCTCCTCCAATGTTGGAGGCTGCGTCAGTGTTTTCAAGATATTCAGCAAAATTTTGCTCTTCCTGTTCGTCACTTAAGTCGAGGTTTTGGTAGTATGAACTTAGTTCCTCTTCGGACGGTTGGATGTGAAAATTGGGTTGATAGTTCCCGGTTGGAGGGATCTTGTTAGCACCTACCTTCCAAGCCGTACCGCCAAAGTTCTGCCGGTTTCGGTTGTGAATATCTCTGGCCTGGTTACTAGGCCCTTGGGTGAAAGGTTCCTGTTTTACAGGTTGACCCAGTGAGAAAGGTCTTGCAAATCTATCGTTCTGATTCATGAAACTTCTCTGTTGGAAGTTTGGTTGGCCACGGCCAAACCCTTGATTATGCTGATTTGGTCGATAGGGTTGAGGCTGAGTGAAGCTAGAAGGATTTGCCCGATTGGGTTGGAAGTCTGGATATTGTTTACGGTGTCCAGGATTGGTATTCCTTGGAGGAAACGTGTTTTGTAAACGTGTTGGAGTAGGTTGTGGAGCAAAATTTTTTCTTATTGCTCCTTGAGTGTTCTGAACGTATTGGGATCTATAATGCTGGTTTTCGTATTTTTGGCAGAGGTGTAAGGCTGTGGGAAGGTCTGCGGGTTCTTTCATGCCGAGAAGATCGGACAGATTACCCTTCAATCCCCTTACAAAGGTATCGAGAGCCTTGTCCCGATACGTTTGAACCAATAACCTCATCGCCTCTTGACCAATGTCCATGCAGGCAATGTTATTGGTTATTAACGTGAGTTGCCAGGTTACCGTTTGGTAAAACTCCTGGATGGTTTGATTACCTTGAACCAGCCCAGACAGTTGATATTCGAGGGTTGTGATATCCCTCTTGTCGGCATAGTGTGTTGCCAAACAGTCAACGATACTGTTCCACTCAAGGGGCGTACCGTTAGCTTCCAAAGCAGCGTCAGCCTGACCTATAATTTTGTTACGGATAACGTTAAGTATCCCGTAATACTTCATGGTATTCCTCATTGGTTCGTAAGGTTTTAATACCCGGTCTACACTTCTTTTCCACGAAGAAAACTCGGAAGCCTCTCCCGAAAAGTTTCTCAAACTTTTTACCACGTCTGGAATTTTTTCTAGCTCGCTGACGGACTGGTTTTGATTTAATGAAAAGGGATTCAATTGTTGCTCGAGTACTCGACCAACAATTGATGTAATTAAAGCATCTAATTCGGCGGAAGACCTAACGTTTTCAGCCGGAAGTTGATTATCTAATGAACGTCTACCATTCTGGTGACCATTGAAATTGGAAGATGATGCAGCGCTTGCCGCGGTTACGTAAGTTGGTGGGGTATTATTGCTGCCAGAAGGGCTATAGGTAGTTATTGGATTAGGTTCGGCCTGGTCTGGATCTGACGTAGCACCAGCTCCTCCCCTTGTTAAAACCATTTCTACTTTAATTTTCTTAATTTCACTTCACAAATATGTTAGATTTAACTAATTTCTTAATTTTTATTATTTCTTTAAACTTTTTACTTTGGGTTTATTCAATTTTGACTAAAATTAATTGCTCCTAGACTAATGGTTCAGTTATATAATTTTCAAATTTGAAGTTTCAGTTTCTCTTTCCTAATTAATTATTTCGTTTCAATTCTCTTTTCAATTAGTTAAAGCTAATTTCAAAATTCCACTTTCTCTTAGTATGCTTAGTTCTATTTAATGATTCACAAAATTTTCAATTGGTTATAACTTAATCTTAATCTTACATCAACCAGAATGCGACGACGGCCATGGGGATGAATTCCTTTTTGCTATGACCACTACTCGGGATCCCTCGTTGACTCCTTTAATTGCTCGCGATTCACTGATTCTACTCTTGTTTTACTTTTGAGTTCACTTATTACTAGTCTTTCTTTTGCACTGATTTTACTTTTGTTTACTTATTAATCCACTTATTACTAGTCTTCTTTTTGCTCTGATTTTACTTTTGTTTACTTATTAATCCACTTATTACTAGTCTTCTTTTTGCTCGGGTTTTACTTTTGTTTACTTATTAATCCACTTATTACTAGTCTTCTTTTTGCTCGGGCGCCAGTTAGAAAAGTTTATGTTATTTTAATTTAAAAAAAACTTTATTATCAAAACAAACTGGCAGCGTTTCTGCCTATTACACAACTGAACAATGTTTTCTTAAAATCTACATCTTAAATACTAAAATTGTGCTTGCCTAAGCCATCCTAAGCCTCGTGCACTGGTGTCTATGGAATGCGGCAGGTGTTGAGTATTAGGTGTCACAGACGCAGACTCGCAGTAAAATGAGTTGAATCGTGGGATATTGGTTCGAGAATATTTCTCATTAATTGTGGCGTTAACTTACATACATACATATACAATGCCCCCTTGCCTGAAACCCTGAAACACCCTCAAAAAATTTTTCAACACGATTTCAAAGTGGCGACCTAATTCTTAATTAAAAATGGAGTGGTGGTGAATTTCCAAACTTCAATAAATGAAAAAAAAACAAGATGACATTTATCTATGACAGTTGCAAAATATTGCAAAATTTTGAAATGTTTTATTTCTTGTAAGTATTTATAACTAAACTATTTCTAAATAAATTATTATTTGTAATGCACCTCTTTCATCTCTTTTTGTGGTATGACTCAGTATGTTGCTCCGGAGGTTCTTGTTACAAAGGAAAAGGGGGCATGTACAAAAAAGTAGGTGTTTGGACCCTGGGAGTTGTTCTTTTCACATGGTTTGTTGTTAATTATAATATACTCAATACCTCTTTAATAAGAAAAATTAATTCCAGCTTGAGTGGATCTCTTCCACTGCATGAAGACTATGGCTCATCATCAATCGATCAAATCAAAAAAGGAAAGCTTAAGTTCAATTATCTTGCCTGAAAAACTGTTGCAACGAGCTAAATAACTCATAACTGACATGCTGACAACAGTTGATTCCAAAAATATACCATCAATTGACTATGTTCTCAGTCATCGGTGGCTGCGAGATTATTAAAAAGCAGAAGGCATAATGAAGGTCGATCCAGTTGGCGATGTGTCGAACTAGGGGAATTTTTCGGAACCACCCCAAAAGCGCTCAAAGCGATAAGCACTTATCGCTGGTGATTTTGGAAGCCTTTCGATGCATCCTCATAATTAAAAACTAAACTGGTACAAACAAGAATACCAGCAGTAGACAATGGACCACCCCATTCGAGTGCCATGTAAAAACAAACAGAAAACTGTCTGCTGACTTTTTAGCAAAATGGATAATATAATTAACAAAACAAAAAATTTTTAACAAGTTAATCTGTTAAGGAGAACAAAATTTGTGGTCTCGATTATGTTAGAATTGTAGAAGTCTCTTCCTTATTGACCGCAAAAATGATTGAAGAAAAATTAAACAAAAACACAAACGAAATTTAATTTAGTTGTCATCTGTTTATTTTTTCTAAATACCGAATGCATTTCGGAAGGCAATTGGCCTACCATCATCAGCGTAATACGCGTGAACAACTCAATAATATAATTGTTTGTATTACTGAACGAATGTGGTTTTAAGTTAAAGTTTTGTAGGCATAAAATGTTTTTTTTCTGTTACCTATTTGTTTACCAATAACCATGAAGTATCTGAAACTTTCACTCATCTTAACTGTTTTGCTAACGCCTCAATCCTCGGCTTTTAATTTATGTATTCGTTTCCAAGTTCACGTTCCTACTCTTCGGATGTGCAACTGGAACGGTTAATTATGGCCAGCTCATTGAATTCTGAACTTGACATAATTTTTCCAAAGTGTCGTCAAGTTGTTAACACAAAAAAATGTATTTGATAATCATCTTGACTGTTTTGCTAACGACTCAACCATCGGCTTCTCATATTCGTTTCCAGGTTCACGTCCCTGCCTTTTGGATGCAACTGGAACGGTTGATTATGGCCAGCTCAGTGAATTCTGAACTTGAAGGAATTCTTACATCGGGTAAGGGTAATATAATCCGAACAGAACTCAATGCTCCGAAAATCTAGTAAAGTATTTATTGTTGTATTTTTTGACTTTTTTATGTAAATCTTAAATATATAAGGAAAAAAAAGTAAATGCAGCGAAGGCAGTGGTTTTGAATGCATAGGTGGAAAATTGTCAGCAACTTTCCTCGCAGTCTTAGATTCTCTTGTCCTATTTGTAGTCGCTCTGTTTATGAAAATTGATTTGTTTTATCCTTGGGTATCATTTGGTGTTTGTTTTGTCTTTTTCGCTAGACGCTTTGCTTCTCGTCTCCAAATACTCTTTTCGTTTGCTAGTACGTTTGCCCACGTTCCTCCTAGCTTGCGCGATGTATTTATAAAATCTGTAAAGAAATTCGAAGTGAAACACATGCTTTCTGTTTTTTCGTTGTTTATAAGCAACATACCTACACTGTAGCTCTTGTATGAAACATATCTCCTTACATCCCTTGCCCAGAGCATGTATGCCGTAAATCGCGTCTAACCCTTGTCCTTTCATTGCGCCTTTTCCATAAAAACCTACAAAAAACAAAAACATCGTATTAGATTCTTTAAAGAAGTCATTTTACTCTTACATCATTCAATATCCTCTTCTTGTTTGACTTTCCACTAGTGTACAAACTTTGCTGCACTACAGGATCTCTCAAATTATCATCGCTGTCATCATCTAAGCATTTACACCAGAATCTTCACTGTTTTCTTCTAAATTGACATTCATTGCGTCCATATCGTAATCTTCAGCAGATGCTCAACGATGATTTGTATTGCATTCTGTTGGATTTTGCATTATTTTTTTTTGCTTCGATTACCCTGATTTCCCAGAGGAACAACCATAATCTCTGTTGGCACTGGCACATTTAGGTGAGAGTTCCTTTCTCACAAAGCTAATGTTATAACTTGTCCACTGAGTTTACGAACTCACGTTTCTCCTTGAGAGAACTCACGTTGTAAAGGGTATTAGACTCGCGAGAAAACTTGGATCTTAAAAAAGAGAAGTTTAATTAGTATTGAAAAATTTACTTTACGCATGTAACCACTAACCAACCGTAAATTCTATTGAAAATAAAAAAGTTTAACAAATGATTTATTCAATTTCCCGAATATTATTGCGCAAAAGCTATTTATTTTTGCAATCATTTCCTCGGCTGGATATAAATTGGCTTTTATTCCACTTTAGTTCACTATTTTACATTTTTAGATATACATGTCGATTATGGAATCCGCAATAATCTATTCTGGCGGATTTCATCCGATCCGCAAGGCATCCGCATCCGCATTGAATTCAATTATTGAATCCGGCGGATGAACTGCAATGCCGATCCGCAACACCACTTTACCATTACCCTTAACCATTTGTCAGCTGGTTTGTTTTGACATTTGTCATTCTCCATCTGTGCATCTGTAAAAAAAGAAAGAAATTAAAATTTATATAAACATTTCTTTGGAAATTTCAACTACAAATTTTGGGAGCAAGTTACGATTCTTTGGCAAGACTTTGCTCTTCCTACACCTGCCTAAGATTTACTTAAAGGTAATTTGATAAATTTGGTCTTAAGAAGTAAGCATTCGCTCAAAAAATGTTATTCTCAACAGGCACAAAAGTGCAATTGTACTGCAGCTAAAGTCGAAGCTCTGATAGTAAAACCAAATATTTTTTTTCTAGATTTTCTACCCCCCGAGAGTTGTTATTGCTTGCGCTGGTATTTAAAAAAAACATGTCACTGTTCTTCATTAGCTGGCTGGTCAATGTCTATGAGTCCAAGTCAATACATACATAACCTATTCTTTCAGAAAACACCAAGAAGCTCTTCGTTATTTGTGTCTTTTTGTTCTCTATGTCTTCTTTAAGCAATATCATTGGAGCCACACGTTAAATCACTTGATTTGACCTTAGCGTATCAGTTCCCGCAGAGCCAATTTAATGCACTGAAAGCATTAGTAGAAGTATTAGCTCAGATCCATTGTGTGGATCCAGTTGGGAACTTCGATTGTATTCTCGCGATCCAAAACTAGCGACGGTACAAGTAAAACAATTGAACTAAATTACAATTTAACAATTAATTCTTTGGCTTATTCTTTTAGGTACACAAAGTTTTATTTAAAAAGTGAAGCGGTGGAAAATTCATGTGATGGATGAGTTGAGGGTATTTCAATGTTGACTGAACCCGTTAATTACACCGAATGAACAGCTGAATCAGATGCATGGACTATGCATAGAGTTGCTCAACTATCGAAATCTATAACACCATCGTCAGAAGCACGTCAGAAGTTTGTCCACAGAGCAGGACGAAAGAAGAGACTTCTTAGCAGGTGGGCCTTGTTTTTGTCAATCTTAGATTGGATAAAAACTTAAGTAATTCTATGTTCATGTATTCTACATCAAGACTTGATTGAGGGTTCCTCTTTCACTGAAGAATCCGATCTGAGTGCAGATAGGTTCTTAAGGAAATTGTTAATAAATCGTTGTGTTGAAGTTCTATCGGTGCTACAACCCATTCATCCACAACCGGAGGTAGATAACGCCGACATGGGGAGAGAGTCGACTTTGCATTTGGCACATCGATTCCCTATTGTTTTGATGAGTTCAATAACTACGCTGGGAAGGATCTGAACATTCCAAAGTCGTTACTAAGAGGTAAGTTAGTGTTCATTAATATAAAGAGTGAATTAAACTGACCCGCTTCGTTTGATAGAAAAAACTTCCCGGATGGCTGATAAAATGATTCGCCTCTAACCAAGCTATTTATGAGGCGGGGGTACAGGTGGACCATGTGTATTGCCATCAGCGTCCTCGGCCTCGGCCTCTTCATCACCATCCCCATCGAATAAAATTTCTGACATTGACGACAGTGTTCGGAATACGTCATCGCTGCGAAGCACTCTTCCACCAATATCGCCGAATCCATCACGGAACTGGTGAGCCAAAACTATCTTGTTTAACTGGTGTTTCAGTCCTAACATTTCTTTTCTTCCATTAGGAGATTAGGACACACACGCATCCAAAAATAGCACCCGAGGTTAAACGAGAGTTACAGTCTGCTGTATGCCGCTGCGTTGAAGATGGAATGTGATAACGTAAAGGAAGCAGTACCAATGGAACAGTATAGAGCAGGGTTTCCCAAACTATTTTGAGCAACAGACCCCTTTTCCAAAATGAGCTGATACCGTAGACCCCCAAGGCCAAATTACTCTAAAAATCCTGCCTCAAGTTTTTTACTTAGGTAGGTACTCTAATAGGTAGATACCTAGTACGTTAATAAGTTTTGCAGTATTGCAGAAAGAAAATTTTTTGAGATAACAATAAAACATAACGTTGCGATGATAGCAGGTATGAAATTCAATAAACATGAAGTGTAATTCATAATTTATTAGTACAGGTTTTTACAAATCGTGCTCTTAGTTGAGAACAAATAATAAATTCATGATTTGAAAAATGTATGTGATGGATGAATTTCTACTTATCTAGATAGATTTGGTTTAATATTGGTAAGTTGCAGCCTTAAGTCTCCGCGTTCGTTGACTTCCAAACGGTTTCTTTTTTTCGTCAAAATGTTTGCAACCACACTGAAGCCTTTTTCAACTAAATATGATGATGGGAAAGCGATGAGATATTTTTCAGCAATGTTCCACAATGCAGTATATTGAGTTTCAATGCTGCGTTGCAACGAGAACTTCTGATAGCCTTCGTTGAACTTTTGTTTAAGCTCTTCGTCAGTTTGGGTGGTGATCAACTCTCCTTGCATTATCACATTGGTTTCTTCCATGGCTGTTATACTGTACGAATTTATTACTTATATATACTTATAGGAATTTACAAGTTCAAAAGATTCTCAAATCTTTTGGTAAAATCTTTGTGAAGCGCGTCCAAGTGAGCGACAAATAAAAAATGATGTTTTGATCAAGTTGAGATCGGTCATGTAATAAATATTCGTCATAGAATTTTTCAGGTTTTCTTCCAAATTTGGATCTTTTTCATTTAAAAACTCCAACACAGACCCAAAAATAGCTGAAAATCTTGCTAAGCAAACACCTTGAAAGCCAGCGAACTTCAGTGTGTAAAAGTAACTAAGTGAAGACTTCGTCGTTATCCTCACAAAGCTGAGCAAATAACCGAGAGTTCAATGAATTGCTTTGAAACTTGTTGACAGCATTTATAACGTATTGCACAGACTGGTGCAATCTAGGACTCAGATTTTTTGCTACTAAATGTTGTCTGTGAATCACGTAGTGAATCACCAGTACATCAGGCAGTTGCCGCTTTAAGTAAGCTACAAAACCACGATGACGACCAACCATAGATGGTGCTCCATCAGTCGCAACAGAAATAATGTTTCTCCATGGAATAGCTTTGTCGGTAAAAAAAAAAAACGTTCCGGTGCCAGAAAAATGGATTCTCCTCTGGTATCAGTTTCCAAATATATGATAGAAAGCTGTTATCGGCACATATTTTCATCTATGATATATGGATCGTATCCTAACAAAAGAGCTTCATTGCCGGGTAATGTAGACTCGTCTAACTGGAGAGAGAATCTCTTGGTCTGCAATAAATTGCATAAATTGTTTTCCACGTAGCGACCCATCTCGTCTATTCGTCTCTGAACGGTGTTATTGCTGAAGGATATTCTTTTTATAATATCTTGAGCGGGCTTATGGAATACATTGTTGAGGACCTCTGCAATGTCTGCTAAAATAAGCTACTCTCCAATTGTGAGAGTCTTCCCCGACTTCACTATTAGCAGAGATATATTGTAGGACGCTCGCAAGCCATCAACGTTTTGCATAGAAACGTGATAAGAGGTCCTCCATTTTTCAAGGCTTCATGGCATCGATCGTTACTAAATACTTTTTCACATATGAGACACATCGGCAAGTGTTTATTTGATGGAGATGAAATAAATCCAAATTTTAGGTGATCCAAACTGTACTGTCTACATTTTTTTTCGTGTCTGCGATCACACCGCCAATCTTAAGCAAAAAATGTTTAAAACTTCTACTTATAATATCACAATTATACAATACTATGTAATTTTTTTTTTACGCACATGTTTAAAATTTTACTTTTCATTTTTAGAGTGGCAAAAAAAACGCAGTACTATCTTTGAAGTTTAAAATAAGAAAATGTGTTAAAAGGGGGTCGATTGAAAAAATTGTCGACCCCCAAATTCAGATTTCGTTTTTGTCGACCCCTGAGAAAACGATATCGACCCCTAGGGGTCGATATCGACCACTTTGGGAATCACTGGTATAGAGTATACAGATGAAGATGTAAATTTTTATTATTAAAAAAAAAACTTTGTAATTGTGGCTGTAGTTTTTTGTATATTTTGTCAATATGTTTGTTTCCTAAGAATTGTGTACTAAGTGCTTGGACTCTTCCTATTCAGTGCTTAGTTGTTTGCCGGTTGCGCTACGTATGATATTCAACGTTCGAATCCCAGAAACATCAAAGAAAGAATTGGTATCACTTTTTGCGAATTGTCGAAAACGTAGGTCTTGCCAGTCGAAGTTGCATTGTAAATATCACTTGGCGACGTAAGGTTAATTTTCGTTTACTTTTGGATTTTTTACGCGGCTTCTGCTTATGATGTTAGTAGTGTTTGAGTGAACCGATCAACTCCAAGAGTGTAAGCATTAAAATTCCCTAGAGTTTCCACTTAGAGGCAGTAAAAACTTTTGCAAACTCAACTACAGATTTATCATGCTGTATTCCGCAAAACATGGTAAACTAAAAAAATGAGACAAATAAAAGAAGCTAGGAAGTTCAACGGGTTAGAATTCCGATATCAGATTTGGTGCTTTGGCAAAATTGCCTGTGGCAGTGGAGATGGTGGGAGATGACTCTCTAGTTCTACTCTGTGGCTCGGACCACATTGTTCTCCTTACAAAGTTTTTTTTTTCCAAAGTAAACCAAACGCACACCACATAAAGAACAATATTACTGGGAAGTTCTTCGTAAGACTTAAGAAAATGAAAAAACGGTGAAAATTAATAGAAAAAGGAGAAAACCATTGACATATTATATATGGACTGCTAGTTGAGTGTAATCTCCATATAAGACTGGCAAAGATTTTGAAGCCAAGCGACACTAGCCCTCTTGGTGCACCATGCGGCCATTTACGGCAACATTACAATTTGTTCCCAAGAATTAGGTGCCATCTACAAGACCAACTTATATTTTTCTCTTTTTAACAAATTAAAGAAAGAGACAAACATGTGTTAGTTTAGTTCTAGATTCGACAAACAGTTGAACCCTGATGCAGCACTGTCGCTTATCGCTGGCTTCACTTTTAAGGAGCCAACTAGCAGTCCATATATATATGTCAATGGAGAAAACCATTTCACTCCCAGTATATTAAATTTCATAAATTATTTTACAATCAAAATCAATTCTTCGTGGCCAGCTTCTCCCACAAAAAACTTATTCTTCCATTGGAACTGGCAAAACTTCCTCGATAGTCTCGAACTTATGAATTTTCGTGTTCAGTGGTTCCCAGTTTGAAATCGTAGTTCAGCTAAAATAATGGACCATCAGCACAATACAAAATAAACAATTCAGTATTCCCTACATTCCTTGCGCCCTTTTGGTTGCGCAGCTCATAGTTCCTCAAATAATCGCAGTAATCCTTTCGAATCAAACACAAATCGACGTTTGATCCGGAACCCAAGTCGTTAAAAATACCTGCACGGATAGCATCGCGAACAAGCAGCTTGCCTCCCTCTTCTTCCATGTCGGGAACGTTGGAACGTGACTCAAAGACAGACATAGCTGCCAAGCCACCAGAACCCATGGTGGAATAAGGCAGCTTGCCGGTAGA
Source organism: Melanostoma mellinum (assembly GCA_914767635.1). Classification (NCBI taxonomy): domain Eukaryota; kingdom Metazoa; phylum Arthropoda; class Insecta; order Diptera; family Syrphidae; genus Melanostoma; species Melanostoma mellinum. Next base: position 104,647,829 of record OU612058.1, read on the forward strand.
TCCATATGTGGATGGATGCTGTAGATGTAAGCGCCAGTCTTGTCGACTCCACCCAAAACCAGAACTGCACTAATGTGTCCTTGGTAGCGGAACAACATCTGCTTAAGCAAAGCATTGGCCGCAAAACTGGTACTTGACGGCCAGTGTTCAGACGATGTAATTCCAATTGAGACGCGATTGAATCGGTAGTCATTTTTGTTTCGGCAGCTGTTCCCGCTTCACAGCAACTAAAATCAAGATTTTATCTAACGGCGTATGGATAAAAGTTATCTTTCGTTGGTACTTACTACATGTTCTTGGCCAAGTAGTGAATCTTGGCACAGTTCTTGTCGGAAACAATGGGGCCTTCGGTGGCACAAGTGTCAGCACCAAGAATCGCCCCATCTTTGTAGATGATACCGACAATTGTTGTACCGGTCTTAGCAACCTTTGGAAGCACAGACCCATTTTGCAGCCTTTGGAATATCTCGTGCAATATCGACAGACATATTTTTTTGGTTTGCTTTTTATTTTTTGTCAGGTTCTTGGCAATGTCCATATTCACCTTTTAATATCCGCAACAATTTTGGTGCGGATGAGAAACGTCAAAAATTGTATTAACTGCGGATGAACAACGGATTCGGTAATACGACTTTTTAAACCTGTATTATCAACAATCTTTCACTTTCACAACGTCGGATTCAATGCGGGCTCGATAATAGCAAAAATATCCAAACTCGTGCGGATCGCTTCCGCAGTCCATTTTTCGGATTCTATAATCGGGGTGATAAATGTCATTTTTTGACCTACCACACCAGGTGCTATCGAGTGGGGAGCTTAAGGCTATGCGCACACTGGTATGTTCTGTGAAACTTAACCAGCCGCCCGCATCGGTATGAATTTTTTTACTAATTTTAGTCTTTTTCAGTGAAATGCTGGCCAAAATGGAAAAAAATGTTAATACCTGCAACTTAAATTCATTTTTCTAAGTTCTAGGCTGTATGAAAATTAAAAATTTCCGATTTTTTTGCAACCAAAAAAATTTTTTTCACTTTTCAAACTCAACTGATTTTTTTTCTCTGACAACACAATAGGTGCGTTTTTTTTCTCAAGGCTTGATCAAAAAGAGAAAAAAAACACGATTGAGCAATTTGGTAGCACTGCGTATTTGGCATAATATGACGTTTGACGTATGACGTTTTTTCAAAATAAATAAATCAAAAATAAAAATTGAAACGGTTTGATAAAAACAATTGCTTTCTTTTTATGGATGCAGATGCAGAGAGGGAACAAGTTGAGTGTAAGTTATACAAATTGAAACTTTGATATTGATGTTTGTTCTGTTCCAGATGCTGCTGTCTTTGGTGGAAACTCCAGAGCCCAGCTCCAGCAGGGATATGGAAACTGCGGCAAGTATGCTTGCTGCTCTTTCCAGTGATACTGGTTCCAGCACTTCTGAATCTGTTACAATTTAAAAACAATTAACTGCTCTAAAACTTCCCATGGGTTGGCACATAAGTTTACAGCCACACCCCGCAGTCTTCAGAACTGCGTAAGCTCAACCAACCTTTCAATCTATCTATCTAATAAATAGCTAATGCAAAAATTTGAATATAAAACTTTGTATTTATTTCACTTTTTTTTTCCAAGAAATATATATATCTGCAGTCTATGCCTCGAAAGTGGGGAAACATCTCTGCACATTATATGATAAGTCTTTTAATAACTCATAGTGTTACAAATAAGTTAAATCATAAAACAAGCAAATCGAATAATTTGTTTTAGAGGCTTCCAAGCACAGAGTAGATAATACAGAGTGCCAACTCGTACCCCCCTTGCCTGAAACACCCTCAAAAAATTTTTCAACACGAATTCAAAATGGCGACCTATTTCTTGATTAAAAATGGAGTCGTGGTGAAGTTCCAAACTTCAATAAATAAAAAAAAAACAAGATGACATTTATCTTTGACAGTTCCAAAATATTACAAAATATTGTAATGTTTTATTTCTTGTAAGTATTTCTAACTAAGTTAATTTTTAAATTGATCAACCAACAGATTTTCCAGACAATCTACTACGGGATTCTGGAAGCCAGTTGTGAGCTGGCTGAGAAGGAAGGCCCATATATGAAACGTACGAAGGGAGTCCAGTCAGCAAAGGTATTTTGCAATATGACATGTGGAACAAAACTACAACCTGCTACAACCGACCACTGGAATTGGGCTGCTCTTAAAGAAAAAATTGCCAAACATGGCGTTCGGAACTCTCTACTTGTTGCTTAAATGCCAACTGCATCAACCACAACAATGAGTTCTTTCAACCGTACACTTCAAACATCTACAACAGACGAGTCCTGTCCGGTGAATTCCAGATCGTCAATCAGCATCTTCTGAAAGACTTTAACTGAGCTGGTGACTTGTGGGACGAAGACATGAAGAACGAAATCATAGCTAGTCGTGGATCAATTCAGCACATCGAGAGGATTCCAATCTAGCTGCGTGAACTCTACAAGACAATACAATTTATCGTAGACAAGACACGTCTGGCAGGAACTGTAATCCAAAACGGTAGCTCACCAACGACACCAAATAACCAAACTGGCCAAAGTAGTGTTTCTTCCACACCTGAGAAATCGGAACGTGAACGAAAGATGGCAGACATGCTGTCTTCCTTGGAGAACAAAGATGCCTGCATGAGTTGCAGGCTGTAGAGTTAAATTTGTATCCTTCTTTATATGTGTATTTATGTTTTATATCTTATTGGTTTCGTATTAAAGTATTTTACTTTCAAAATTTGTATACAATTTTTTTGCTACAAGTATACATCAAACCATGTAGACAATTTTTAAAAATCTTGTCACAATGAAAATCTGTAAAGCCTTCATTTGTCTCTGTAGCACAATTATTAACCAATTGCTAACAGTTTAAGTTTCCACTTTTGTTTGTGTTAAGAAAAAGTGGAAACTTAAACTGTTGACAATTGGTTAATAATTGTGCTACAGATACAAATGAAGGCTTTTTTAGCTCAGCATAACGTAGACAGTATTTTGGCATTTTAAGATTTTCATTGTGATAAGTTTTTCAAAAATTGTCGTCATGGTTTAATGTCGACTTCCAATCAGCTAACTTTATCTGAAAAATCAAAAACATTTGGTGATGAATGGCTACACTTACGGTTGCGAACTATACATTTTCGGAGTCTCTATTGTATTAGCTACAAAGCTCCATCATGAGATTTTCAATGCGAGCTATATTTCAAAAAAGTTTAGTTCAAAAGCTATCATTTTCTACTTTTTTTTTGACTAAAACCAATGGAAACGGCTTTAGATAAGGAATTTCTTCAAAAAAATTTTTTATTGAAAAAAAAATTATACAGCTTTGTGATAAATATAATTTCTAATCAGAAAATATATACTTTATAACTCTATGTCTATTAATATAGATGTAACTCCAAAAAATGTACCAAGAATTTCTATCAAAATCAGAAATTGAAACACTCTTCGTGTATTTGGTGGCGTCACTTGTATATGAATAGACATACAGTTACAAATTATATATTTCCTAATCAGGTATTGCATTGACTACGAACCTGCATCATCACATTTTCAATTAAAACAAAATTTGAAAAAATTCCCGATCAAAAGTGATTTCACTTGCCATTTAAATATGGTAGCATAGTAAAAATTCCTTTTGATTTGGAAATACAATAACAAACCGCAGTAGTATTTAATGCTTCCAAAAACCAAAGCTGTCTCTCGTCGTTGAAGAGAAACCAACCCCCCCTCTTGCCACTGTTATTCCGCCATACAAATAACGCATAGGTCTTATCAGTTATCACATTTTTATTGTTTTATCATCCGAACAATATTGATGAAATGTATAAACTATATTAATAAGCAATTCTATCGCTAAGACGCGTTTGATATACATATTTAAAACTATCAAATCTGTTACAGCAAACTTCATCACTTCTCAATCTCTCCCTTTAAGTAAATGGTAAATATGCATGTAAAAGGTGTCTCTTCGCTGTGTTTATTTCCTTCGATGGTAGGGTTGTTTACATGCATCTACTCGTCGCAACACCTCGGCTTAAGATAGGTCGAGTTTCTCGAGATTGTGCAAGTCCTGTGACACGGTACTGGGTCGGAATTCAAAGCTATTTCAACTTCTGGACATCGCAGATAAGCGTCCACGCTTTAATGGACACAGGATCGCCGCTTTGTAGCTTCACCACTAAGTTGTAAGCTCGTTTTTCGAACTCTTAGTCTTCATCGAACCTTGAATCGAATTGTTTTAGAAAATGACTCACCGATTCGAACGTTAGACTTACCTCTTCTTTGACTCTTTGCAGAACGCTTGTAAGTCATGAATGAGAGGACTTTGTGATGCAAAACTAGGAAAACTATCTTCCAAGTGAGCTATTGAAATGCCAAACTGTGTACCCCAATCGCCGACGTTGTTGTGACGGATAACATGATGTCCTAGGAACTCCAAAAGTCGGCAAATAGATTCGCCGATAATTGTTGACCACAAATGTCCAATATGCATTTGCTTGGCAATATTCGGCAATGAGAAGTGAACTAGAATTCGTTTTTTGGAACATTGCGGTGGTTGAACTCCGTTTTTAAGAAAATCGTTAATTGCTTTCACGGCATAATTTCTAAAATAGAGATTTAAGTTCAACTTTAGCCAAAAACTCAACGGAGGACGAAACTTACTTATCTAAAAAGATGTTGATGAAGCCCGGTCCGGCTACTTCCACCTTGGCTATAATTTGTGATGTTTCCAGATTGGCAACTATTGCTGCAGCAATGTCCCTCGGTGGTTTCCCTTGGCCAATTGCTTTTCAGGCATTTGCAATTGACATAGCACTGTTGCACTGATAGTCACCCATATTTGCCGACACGGATATCACTGCTTTTGCTAGTTCGTCACTCAGTCCCGGAAACGCCTTGCAATCGCCCTGGAGAAAAGATCGGTCAAATGTTCATGAATGGACATCATTTCTTCGGGCCTGCTGCAGTGCATTTTCTCTGCTATTGCTATTGATAACAGATGTAATCACATATCCACTTCATCACTCGCTTGCAATCTAGAGCGTCTAGATTTTGACTTGGTTCTTCAATTGCTGCTAATTGTTCTATACAATGGTGTTCGAATGAGAAAAAACAAAAGAGTAGTTTCGGAAACTTTTCCAAAATATTTGCTTGTTTGCCTATCTGTCATTATATGACCTACCACACCAGGTGCTATCGTGTGGGGAGTTTAAGGCTATGTGCACATTGTTATTTTCTGTGAAACTTAACAAAGCGCCTGCATCGGTATGAAATTTTTTACTAATTTTTGTCTTTTTCAGTGAAATACTGGTCAAAATGGAAAAAAAAGTTAATTTTTGCAACTTAAATTCACTTTTCTAAGTTCTAGGCTGCATGAAAATGAAAAATTATCGAATTTTTTGCAACCAAAAAAATATTTTTTACTTTTCAAACTCAACTGATTTTTATTCTCTGAAAAATCAATGGCGGCCAATGGCGGCCACAGAGTAGGACCAGAGAGTCCACTTCAGCAAGGTAGTGCGTTTTGCCTACAAGCTAAATCAAACCGGAAAACCGCACCCGGAAAACCGCACTGGCCTTCACTTCCCACAGATCAAAGTCAGTTGAGTTTGAAAAGTAAAAAATTTTTTTTTGGTTGCAAAAAAAATCGATAATTTTTAATTTTCATACAGCCTAGAATTTAGAAAAATGAATTTAAGTTGCAGAAATTAACTTTTTTTTACATTTTGACCAGTATTTCACTGAAAAAGACAAAAATTAGTAAAAAATTTCATACCGATGCAGGCGTTTAGTTAAGTTTTTACAGTTCATACTAGTGAGCACAGAGCCTCAAACTCAGAAATAGGACGCCATATTGAAAAATTTTTTGCGGGTGTTTCGGGTTGAAGGGGTGGAAGTGGATACTCTGTATTATCTACTCTGTGATGGCGGCTGTGGTAAACGTGGGTTCCCGGTCGTGGTAAACGCGGGTTCCCGGTCTAGATTTAGCTTGTAGGCAAAATGGCACTACCTTGCCGGAGTTGACTCTCTGGTTATACTCTGTGCTTCCAAGAGTGCTTTAGCAGCTATCGTTATGAAATCACAGAACAACACTTGCTCATCTGTGCCAGCAAGAGTACGAGTGTTGCAATCACAGAGTAGAACTCTACTCTGTGGTTGCAATCACAGAGTAGATAATACAGAGTATCCACTTCCACCCCTTCAACCCAAAACACCCGCAAAAAATTTTTCAACACGAATTCAATATGGCGTCCTATTTTTTGATTAAAAATGGAGTCGTGGTGAAGTTCCAAACTTCAATAATTAAAAAAAAAACAAGATGACATTTATCTTTGACAGTTCCAAAATATTGAAAATTTTGTAATGTTTTATTTCTTGTAAGTACATATTTCGAACTAAATTAATTTTTAAATTAATCAACCAGCAGATTTTCCAGAGTTGGTACAAAAAACATACGCCACATTCACATGAAATTGTATACTTTTAGTAAGTATACAAAACTCAATGCGAAAAGAACTTCCTGAAGTACGGCTGGAAGGGTAACTAAACCAACGATATGGTAAAACTATGCAGAAATGTATTATGACCCTTTACTGATGTTCATTATATTTTCTTTAAGAACCTTTCCTTAACCGATATCTTGATTACAAGTGTTGGTCGGCTATATTTGACGATATTCTTAGAACCTCTCAAGGCAAGTGCACTGGTTGGATTTTACATGGCTGTTGAAGACATGAAACACGCTCTCAAATCACAATGGCACCACTTGGGCACCGAAATTTTCTACAACTATATTCGGGTGCCGAAACCTGAGCTTAAAATTGAAAAATCTGACTCATTGAAACATTTCTACTTGGAGATGCCGATCCAGATAATTATGTATTACCATATTCAATCAAGTGTAGTGAAAACATAAAGCAAACATAAGGCAATGGTTCAACAATTGACTAGTGACAAGGAACAAGCAAATCAAAAGTTTATCTCGCGGCAAGATCATATTAAAGAAAATCAGGTAAGGGATTCAAAAAATGTGAACCCCGCTGGCTATGTATCCCTTCTTAAGATTTTTTTAAAAATGAACTTCAACTTTTCTACTTTTGCAGCAAGCCGAAGTGAACGAAGTCTACATAAAAGAAATAGACGAACTCAAAGAAGTCTCAAAGAGAAGATCTCTGAGTTTAAATCCGAACGACACGAAGTTCAGCTTAAAATTTAATCACAAGATAGATTCGATTCACTCAATCAAAACCTATCCGAGAAGGATAATAAAATTTCTGAATTGGAAGAGCATCTGCAGAATATTCTCTCGGAGCATCCAGATAGTGTTAAACTTCGCAACAATGGAAAGCGATAAAATTGCAGCATCTAGAGCCCTCAACCAAAATGATGCATTGAAAAAGCAACTGGACGAGCTAGAATTGAAATTCGTTCAGTTGACAAATGACAAAGCTGACTTGGTCAACAAGTTGGATGCTGAGGAGTATGTTTATCGTGAAACTCGAAAGAATTTTGCAATATAACGTTTTGCAATATGACATGCGGAGCAAAACTCCAACCGACCTCAGAGATTAGGCTGCTTTGTAGAAAACTTTTTTTTCTCGACTTTTAAGGTATATCAGATAAGAGAATGGACGAAGTTTAATGATAATAATCCAATAAATGAGTTTCTCTAAAACATTTTTTCAGAATTATCTTGTATTTTGATATAGATAGTATAGACATCAAGTATGTAATGTGTTATGTGTGTATGTAGTGTAACGTGAACCCAACATTTTATACCAATTTCCTAATCGAAAAACGTTCAACCGAAAACACAACTGGCAACACTATAATGGAATGGTATAAATGACAGGCGTTGCTTGTAAGCCAGTGTGTGTGAGTGTAGAGATGCTTGACAGCAAATGTGGAGAACATGTAGAAGTTACTGGAGAGTTCTATATGGCATGTCATTCGATATAAATAGCCCGCCCGAGGCAACCAGAGGGGAGTTTTTGTTTATAGAGTGATAAAGTTAAGAGTAAATACAAGTGATAGTCCAAAAGTCGAGTTGAGTTCGAATAAAGTGTATATCGAAAGTAGATACTGAATAAAGTGGTAGAATTAAATTGAAAAGTATAGTTTTATTTTGCGAACTAAGCGCACGTTACATTGGTGTCAGAAGTGTAAATAAAACTTATTTGAAGTAAAGTGTAAGAAAAAAAAAAAAGTAAAAAGAAAAATAATAATTATACAGTGAAAATGGGTAATTTGTTAGAAGAGCTCAACTGCATTGAGCTTAAAAGTGAGTTAGGTAAGCGAAATCTTTCTAGAGCGGGATCGAAAAATGAGCTCGTCCTGCGCTTGCGTAACTATTTGGAACAGCAAGGGGAAGACGTAAACACTTTTGTTTTTGAAACAGAAGTGGAAGAAGAGGAAGTAAGTGAAAATATAGATTTTTCTAGTATGATGAGACTTTTGTTAGAACAACGAAATGAGCAAAAGAAGGAACAGCAGAATGTTCTGGAACAACTTGAAGCACAACGAAACGAGCAAAAGAAGCTGATTGAAGAGCAACGAAGCGAGCAAAAGAAAGAACAGCAGAATGTTCTCGAACAACTGGAAGCACAACGAAACGAACAAAAGAAGGAACAACAGAATATTCTCGAAAGACTTGAGGCGCAACAGAATGTTTTGGAAGGTCAGAAAAACATTCTAGAAGGTAAATTGGGTAACATTGAGAAAAATGTATGTGCCCTAGACGAACGCGTTGAAGGTGTGGAGAAACAGCTATCTGTTGTAGAGAATCGTTTCGAAATCGTAGAAACCCGATGTGATAAACAGTTCTCTGTTCTGACCAAGGAATTAGACCAGATCCGGAAAATAAAAATTCAAGAATCTGCTGGAGAGTTTGCAAGGAAAAAGGAGATGAAACCCCCAACATTTGATGGACATGGACAGTCTTCTTGGCCAGTCTACAAGAGACAATTTGAGGCAGCCGCGACAACAAATGGCTGGGATGACGAAGACAAGTACATTGCACTGACTCTTGCTCTTAGAGGACCAGCAGCTGAATTACTTCAAACTGTTCCAGCTAGTAAGAGCGGTGATTTCAGTTCTCTCGTGGCAGCTAAAGATAAACGCTTTGGAGATAGCCACTTAAAAGAAGTCTTCCGGGTCCAACTCAATAACAGAGTCCAGAAAAGGGGTGAAAGTCTACAGCAGCTCCAAGCAGACGTCGAAAGACTGGTTCACCTGGCATACCCGGATGCTGGAGAAGAAATCATCAACCAGCTTGCTGTTGAGTCCTTCGTTCGTGCCATTTCCGATATACATCTTCAGAGGTCTGTGCGAACTGCTAGAACACGTACTCTTTCTGAAACTTTAGCATTCGCATTGACAATAGAAGCAGCAGAACAGGCTTCTCATGGAGTACATCGACTTAGAGAAGCCAAAGTCGAAGAATGCTCGTGCCAAAGAGCTGAAATACAAAAGAACCAGCGGAGCGGACTTGCAAGATGTTGGAACTGCCACAAGACCGGGCACTTACAGCGTCAATGCCAACTACCACCAAATAAAGCCGCTTGTCAACATTGTGGAAGCAAGAGATCCAACCCAAAGCAAGGTTAAAACAACACCAGCGTTGCCTATCAGCCCGTTTCCCATCATTCTTGTATCGATGGCCCCAGAACCACCATCCAGGTCTCTCAGACCAAACGAGACAACAAAAGTCTGACTGTGGAGACTACTATTAACGGGAACAAACATGTGGCTACCATTGACACCGGTGACACAGCCTCCATAGTACGTCGAGACCTGGTAAAGATGACGTGGCTTCATAACACCAATAGCTACCGTCTAAGAACCGCAACGGGAGAAGCAGCAAGAGTATATGGAGAAGTGTGTCTTAAGATCCGACTGGCCGACCTAGTGTTTACTCATCAATTCCTGGTGGCAGATATATGTGACGAGTGCATCATTGGAATCGACTTTATGAAACAGCACGGAGTTATTTTGGACATCGGTAATCAGGTCTTGAAGTACCAAAATAAGGAACTTCCAATGACTTATTCGAACGAAAGTACGTCGACACTGAGAACTGTCATCACGGAAGATCTGATTCTGCCTCCTTCTTCTGAAGTGTTCGTTTGGACAAAACTGGAAGGTGAGTTTGGAAGCCTTCGATACCTCATGGTGGAACCAGACCCAGAGTGTTCCTCCCAAAGCGTCATCATTGGGAAAACACTGGTAGAACCGAAAAACAAAATGGTCCACGTACGATTACTAAACACCAGACCGTACGATGTAAAGTTGAAGAAAGGAGAAGTCGTTGGACGTTGCGAATCGGTTGCAGCAATTACGAATCACAGACGAGGCCCCGAGAAAAACGTTAACTCCGGAGGAGCTCATAACCATCAGAGCTAAAATACTGAGTTCATCCAACCTTGATCACCAACAAACAAGGATGGCTGAAAATCTCCTACAAGAGTACACTGACATCTTCGCATCGAAAAAGGGACAATATGGTAGGACACAGTTGGTGCAGCATCGCATCAACACAGGAGATGCAAGACCGATTCGTCAACCCGCAAGACGCCTTCCACTGGCCAAACAAGGTGAGGTTGAGGACATGATAACAGCAATGAAGAAGGATGGTCTTATCGAAAATTCCAAAAGTCCTTGGGCGTCACCAGTGGTGCTAGTGAAAAAGAAAGATGGAAGCACTCGTTTTTGTGTGGACTACCGAAGGCTGAATGATGTGACTAAGAAGGACAGCTATCCCCTGCCCAGAATCAGTGATACCCTGGATGCCATGGAGGGAGCCCAGTGGTTCTCGACGCTGGACTTGAAGAGTGGATATTGGCAAGTTGACATCCACCCTGATGATCGGGAAAAGACGGCATTTTCTACAGGTAATGGGCTCTGGCAGTTTAAGGTTATGCCGTTTGGGCTATGCAACGCTCCGGCAACATTCGAGCGTTTGATGGAGTGCGTTCTTCAAGGACTGACGTGGAAAGCTTGCCTAGTCTACTTGGACGATGTCATTGTTTACGGGAAAACATTTGACCAACATTGTAAGAACCTTAAAGCCGTATTTCAGAGACTTCGAGAGGCTAACCTTAAACTGAATCCAGAAAAATGTGCACTTTTCAAAACCGAAGTCAAGTATTTGGGACACATCATCTCATCCCAAGGAGTAAAGACTGATCCTGAAAAAGTTGACTCCGTCAGAAATTGGCCAACACCACAGGATAAACATCAACTCCGAAGCTTTCTGGGACTTGCCACATATTACCGACGTTTCGTTAAGAACTTCGCTGGAGTTGCAAAGAGTTTACATCAGCTCACCGAAAAGGGGAAGCAGTTTAAATGGTCAGGTGAGTGTGAGAAATCTTTCCAGGAACTCAAATACCGCCTCTGTAACGCTCCAGTGCTGGCACATCCAACACCTGGCAAAACATTCATCGTCGACGCAGATGCAAGCAACGTTGGAATCGGGGCGGTACTATGCCAAGTGCATGATGGCGAAAGGGAAGTGGTGGCATACTACAGCAAGGTCCTATCGAAACCCGAAAAGAACTATTGCGTGACCAGAATGGAACTGCTAGCTCTTATCTTGGCAACAAAGCACTTCCATAAGTACATCTATGGACAGAAATTCCTTCTGCGGACAGACCACGGTGCTCTGAGCTGGCTGTTGAACTTCAAAAATCCAGAAGGTCAAGTCGCAAGGTGGATAGAAAGATTGCAGACCTATGACTACCAGATCCAACACCGCAGAGGAAAGCTGCACTCAAACGCCGATGCATTATCATGAAGACCTTGCAAAGTGGATTGCAAGCATTGCAAGCGGCAAGAAGACAAAGAAATCATTACCGCTCAGCGACTAAGAGCTGACCCCATAAGCGGATGGAGCAATGAGGAAGTGAGGACTGCTCAACAGGAGGATCCAGATATCGAACCCATTCTCGCATGGAAAGAAAATGAAGAGAAACCGGAATGGGGAGACATTTCTGACAGGAGTCCAGTTCTCAAAGCCTATTGGGCACAGTGGGACTCACTATATGTGCAAGAAGGTGTCCTCAGGCGAAGATGGGAATCCGCTGACGGTAAGTCATATGTGATGCAGCTGATCGTACCGCAATCGAAAGTCAGTGAAGTTCTTCAGGAGATGCACGACGGACCTTCTGGAGGCCACCTGGGGGTAAACAAAACACTGGAGAAGGTGCGACATCGGTTCTACTGGTTACATGCTAGAGATGACGTGGAGAAGTGGTGCCGAACATGTGACAAGTGTGCTGCAACCAAAGGACCTGGTAGGAAGATTCAAGGTAAGATACATCAGTACAACGTTGGATCGCCTTTTGAGAGGATTGCAGTAGATGTGGCTGGGCCTTTTCCAGAAACCAACGCTGGAAACAAGTACATTCTGGTTGTAATGGACTATTTTAGCAAGTGGCCTGAGGCGTATGCCATCCCAAATCAAGAAGCCAAAACGGTGGTGGACCAGATTGTGTTTAACTGGGTGAGTAGGTTTGGCGTGCCTATGGAACTCCATTCCGACCAAGGGAGGAACTTTGAGTCAAACATCTTCCAAGGAGTGTGCGGACTACTTGGCATTAAGAAAACGAGAACCACACCGCTTCATCCACAATCTGATGGGATGGTTGAAAGATTCAACCGGACCTTGAAAGAACACCTCACCAAGGTCGTAGGCGACTAGCAAAGAGACTGGGATAGGCACGTACCGCTATTCCTGATGGCCTATAGAAGTGCAGTACATAGCTCGACAGGACAAACACCATCTGACATCCTGTTCGGAAAAACCATGCGGCTGCCCAGCGAACTTAAATTTGGATGCCCCACAGAGGAACCACAGGACACGAACGAGTATGTGGACGACCTCAAGGAGAAGCTCGCTGACATCCATAAAAGAACAAGGGAACGGATGAAAACCTACAGCGACCGGATGAAGACACGGTACGACACAAAAGCGACAACGGCAGGATTCCAAGCAGGAGATCGTGTGTGGCTTTATAATCCTCATCGTCAAAAGGGATTGTCACCGAAACTTCAGCAAAACTGGGAAGGTCCTTATACTGTAGTCACGAGGATTAACGACGTGGTTTACCGCATCCAAAGAGGACTAAGAGGCAAGTTAAAAGTAGTTCATTGTGACAGGCTGCATCGATATAGTGGCGAGGCTGCAGATGGAATTATTCGGGACGAACAATCCTAAGGAGGGGGCAGTGTAACGTGAACCCAACATTTTATACCAATTTCCTAATCGAAAAACGTTCAACCGAAAACACAACTGGCAACACTATAATGGAATGGTATAAATGACAGGCGTTGCTTGTAAGCCAGTGTGTGTGAGTGTAGAGATGCTTGACAGCAAATGTGGAGAACATGTAGAAGTTACTGGAGAGTTCTATATGGCATGTCATTCGATATAAATAGCCCGCCCGAGGCAACCAGAGGGGAGTTTTTGTTTATAGAGTGATAAAGTTAAGAGTAAATACAAGTGATAGTCCAAAAGTCGAGTTGAGTTCGAATAAAGTGTATATCGAAAGTAGATACTGAATAAAGTGGTAGAATTAAATTGAAAAGTATAGTTTTATTTTGCGAACTAAGCGCACGTTACAGTAGTATGCAATCAGAAAATTTTTCAGCGAGTCCATCCAAAGTTGCCTCTCCAGATTCAATCTTAAAATAAAAACATAACAATCTTCGTAAAAAAACAACAACTCGTTTGAGACAGGTGTGTACGTACCTGTTTTTTGTCTAATGGAAGATGAGGCGCTAATTTGTGTCCTTGTTACGCGGACGATTTGGTTGGGCTTATGTGAAAGTTCGGATTGATGTGAACTTGACGTCGCCCGGATACTAGAACTGATAGGACAAGTTAATTGGGTTCAATACCTTCAAGCGGCAACCACAGGCTACTGTTCTCCGTCAACCAAACGAGAATTGCTTTACTAAGTATTATTGTTGTTTCGATATACATTATTTTCAGAGACAAGCTGCGCAGAGCCATGTCTAGTTTCGGCATCCATGCAAAGCTCGTACGACTATGCAGGATGACTTTGGAGAACTCGAAGTTAGTAAAGAACTCACCGAAACCTTTGATTTCCTCTGGTTTTGTATACAGCTGCAGAGCACTAGCAATTGTGTTTCTATCAATTAGACAATGAAGAATTCCCAATTAGCACATAAATCTTCGCGTAGAAGAATCAGTGAGCTGAGTCGTCTGCAACCGCTTAGGTAGATCGTTTTTATTTCAATTTTATTGGTCATTTTCAACTTCGAATACATCCGACTTTGTTGCAGATAAAAATTATTTCTGTACTTTTAATTTCTGTCATTTGACATTTCACTTACCACACCAGGTGTTATCGAGTGGGGAGCTTAAGGCTAAGTGTGCATTGTTATATTCTGTGAAACTTAACAAACCGCCTACATCGGTATGAAATTTTTATACTAATTTTTGTCTTTTTCAGTGAAATACTGGTCAAAATGGAAAAAAAAGTTAATTCCTGCAACTTAAATTCATTTTTCTAAGTTCTAGGCTGCATGAAAATTAAATATTATCGAATTTTTTGCAACAAAAAATTTTTTTTTTAATTTTCAATTTCAACTGATTTTTATTCTCTGAAAAATCAATGACGGCCAATGGCGGCTGTGGTAAACGTGGGTTCCCGGTCGTGGTAAACGCGGGTTCCCGGTTTGATTTTAGCTTGTAGGCAAAACGCACTACCTTGCTGCAGTGGACTCTCTGGTTATACTCTGTGGTTGCAATACTGCCCACGATGCAATAGTTCATCGTTTGGTGTTTTTGCATCCAAAAATATTGCTCCAAGGGGAACCTATAAATACAAAACAAAGCAAAAGCGATCATTTTATTTTAAATTTGCTTTAAAAACTTGAACAGAAAAAATTTACCTGTCTGGCTCTGTTATGAGGTATTTTCATGCTTTTCAGTTCATTTGCTTCACTCTTTCCGTGAAACTGGAAAGCTTGTTCAAAGGGAACCTTATCCTCTACGGTCTACTTATCGAGGTGTGAAATTCGCTAAATCGAAAACAGCACGTTCTAGGTCGTGTTTGTACCAAAAGAGCATTCCCAATGCTTGTTCTCCATTGTATACATATTTTTCTTTGGCAAAATGATTTGTACTTTTCCATCTTTAGGTCTGGAACTTCCTTAGCTTGGTAGTCTCGTCCGACTCGAATTTTTACTTCATATACGCTTTGTTTCGTCTTTGATTTGCCATTTCTTTTTCTTGAATTATCATCATCTGAAATCGTTTCTGGTGTTTCACGAGCTCCAACCACATTGCCATTAGGGCCATTTATCACGGATTGATCAGCTTTTTGTTTCTTCAGTTTTTTTTCAACCAGCGTAACTGGAAGAGTGCATATATGTACCGATTTTATAATTATATTTATGAAGTTTATTTACAACTCACCTATACATTTTTGATCTAATTTCTCGATCATGTAAAAGTGAGTGAGAGAATGGTTGCATTCGTGAATCATTTTTAATGTATGTAGTTCCCAGCGCAAAATGGTTTTCTGCCACCTCAGGGGCATGATCAACGACCACAGACAAAACAACTTTCGCGTCAAGCAATTTCTCTCGCCTTTACAGAATCATAGCCAGTAGAAGGATGTCTCTTACTTTACGTGGCGCGAGCATTACTCCGCGTTTGGCACACTCATAAGCTTGTGTTTCATCGCCACGCATCCCCCAGAAATAGGAACTCAATGTGTGATATTGCCAAGAAACCGGATTTTCTATCAAGCTATTAATCGAAGTCTGCAAAAATCGTACTGATTTGAAGTCCAGTACACTACCAGCCAGCTCTTATTCTGGTTCTATTTGGAGATTGCAAATTAGTATATTGCCAACAAAACGGAGAAGTCTTTTATGTTTCTAATTTTGAGTTCTTAACGTTGATTTTTAATTGAATGAATTTTAAATAGTCCTTTGTGATTTTTCTGTAGGATATTTGCTTTTCTATCACATAATGGTCTAGAGCACATTTGGCAAGGTCTAATTTTAATTTTTATGAAAAAAGCACACAAATATTGCGAGGGATGTCCATGTCATTTCTTGAATTGAGAAATGAGAAATGTCATTTGGTACAATGGGTGCGTTCGGTGAGCTTACAAATTGCACATTTTTGTGAGCTAAAATTTTGTCAAGTAACATAAATTTGTTGACAATTATTGTTAGCAAATGTTTGAATTTGTAGCTACACCAAACGCACCCAATGACAGCCTTCGCCATTTTCGATAACATTTCCAAAAAATAGTTTGGTAGCACATTTTTGTTATCGGGCTAAGGAAATAAGACTGAATAAATTATGAGGCTAAGGGAAGCCCAGATAGCTAAATTTTTGTTGTATTTTGCACGTGAATTTTTTTAAGCCGTATAGGCTTGAGAAAAAAAACGTACCTAATGGCGGCCAATAACGGCCACAGAGTAGATAATACAGAGTATCCACTTCCACCCCTTCAACTGGTATAACCAGAGAGTCAACTCCGGCAAGGTAGTGCCATTTTGCCTACAAGCTAATCTAGACCAGAAGTGGAGGAAGAGTAAGTAAGTGAAAAGGTTGATTTTTCTAGTATAATGAAGCCTTTATTAGAACAAAAGACGGAACAGCAGAAGGTTCTGGAACAACTTGAAGCACAACGAAACGAGCAAAAGAAGCTGGTTGAAGAACAACGAAGCGAACAAAAGAAGGAACAGCAGAATGTTCTTGAACAACTTGAAGCACAACGAAATGAACAAAAGAAAGAACAACAGAATATTCTCGAAAGACTTGAGGTGCAACAGAATGTTTAGGAAGGTCAGAAAAACATTCTTGAAGGTAAATTGGGCAACATTGAGAAAAATGTATGTGCCCTTTGTTACACTCGTGCCTTATCCCTGAAAAAAGATTAAAAATTTAACAAACCACAACCAACACTGTTTGTGTAAAATACCTTTTTTTTTTGCACTGCAACACGTTGTTGCTGATGGCTTCTCAAATCGTAAGCCCTATGTGCTATGTCCATTATATTTTTTTTATGTCCCTCAAGCAGTAGAGACATTACAAATCCGTTCTCCTGTTCAGATGGATTTCACACCTAAAGAAAGAAGTGCATAGCTGAAATGAAACCAAAGAATGAAATGAAATGTAAGAAAAATAAAAATAAGAAAATTTACCTGGTAAGCTGTTAAATGTTGATGGCTGGAATGGCTGCTGGTTGGTAGAGTGGTAAATAGATTTTTTTGTTATTCATGCCAATGCCAAAGCATGAATGGAAAAGGGCATGAGTAGTAAAATACGAGTGCGAAGAGCGCCGACGTATAGTCGTGGGGCATTGTTGCCATTTAAAGTATGAAGATGAATGCGTTCCACTTTCGCTGTGTGGAGGTGGAAAGATAAGATGGCAACAGGGTGGTTAGGAGGACAGATTTTTTTTTGGGAATCCTCAAAGTAGGTAATAGGTAAAGAAGTTTAAGGGGTGAGCTTTTGTTTTGTTTTCTGTTATTGGAAATAGGTGTAGGAGAAGAAAAAGTCAGTTAGTGAGAGTCTAAAATAACAAAAGAAAATGGAAAATGAATTTTTGGGTGGGTGGAATGTCGAAACGTTCAACTGGGAGCGGGCATTCATGTCCATTTTGCATACTAGTGCGGGAGGCAACAAGATTGTGAGCTAAAGCCGAGTGTAACCGACACAATTTATTGCAAGAAAAAGTTTTTCTAATAAAGCCCTTGAAAAAGGCAGTGCATAGAAAAGTATTGGCAACAAAAAGGAAATTCAAAGGAATTATTAATATCAGCGATCAACGGAAGGCAACCAAGAAAAGAAAAATCGAAAGCAGAAATCCACGGGTAAGGTTGATAGTGGAAAGAAATTTATTGGAGTGATTCTAAAATGATAGTCAGTGTAGTGTTTTTTTTGTGGTTGATATTTGGCAATTTTGTAATGTTAGGTTGTTTTTTTTTGTATAGTACTACCTTCCGGCGGTCACATAGACCAAGGACAAAAAGGTCGTGACCGACCGACAGAAAAAAAAACGGGTTGGAGCAGCACCGGGATTTTTAAAAAAAGAGCCAACGGTGTGGAACTTGCCGCAAAACAGTAAGAAGGAACAACAACAACAACAATAAACAGAGAAGAAAAACTGAAAGTTACGGAAGGATAAAGAAAGCCCGTGGGAACACCCGGGCTTCACAAGTAAAACCTTTTTATTTTTTGTTATTTTGTGCAAGTGGAGAAAGAGAAAGAAGGTAGGCCGTGGATTTTAAAATTCATTCGCGGTCAAAAATAAATTTGTGATACAACCAACAATCCAGCAAATAGAGATTGAGACGGGCACAGTGGCGGCCCGATTCAAGTGAAACCGCAACGTTGCCAAGAATTGATGCGAATTCATTGCGAATGCCGGGAGCAGAATTTTAGAGAAATATTATATTAATAGCGTGATATTTGTTTTGTTTTTTTTTTATTATTTATTTATTTAAATTTTTTGTACATTTTTTTTTTTTTTTTTTTTTTTGATTATTGGGTTTTTTTTTTTGGTAATAGCGAGGCGGCTAGAAAAAGGTTTTCTAATTTGTGTTGTGCTGAATGTTTTTCGTGAGACAGTGTATAGCGGCCCAAAGAAGGCCCATTCCCCTAAAAAGAGAGCTCTTTTTTTTTGAGGTTGTACGAAGTAGGTTCGGGAAGACGATTCCATTCCTTCCGTGATCAGAACCGCGCCTTTTAGGAAATCAAGTTCGGCCATTGATCTCGCGGAGAAAAAAAAAACCTGAACGTATAAAAGATAGTGATCTATTCTGGAGAGATTTTGTTTTACTGTTTTTTTTTTTTTGAAGAATAGGTTCACTCCTAATTTATAATTCATTCACATTTTATTTTTGTTTTATTTGATAATTTTCCCATTTATAGTTGAACTTAGTTGGATCATTTTTTGTTTTCTTTTGTTTTGCCATTCATTTGGTTTTTTTTGTATGTAAGTTAGATACCATTTTCTTTTTGTTTGTAGCTAGTAAGTTTTAAATTCTTTTATGTTTTTATTTTGCATTTTTGTTTCCTTTAAATTCTAAATTTTAACAATAAATGTGAATCACGCTATATGTTGATGAAAAGAGGCGTGTGCGATTCATTTGAATTTACGGGTGATCATGCTCAGTAGAGAGTAAGGATCACAAGGGGTGGTGAGAAGGTGGTGAGGATGCAGTGGTAGGGGTGTTGACAGGTCGCCGGTGTTTATTGGGGAATTCCAAATCATCGGCCGCCGGAGTTCCAGGTTGGGAGGGTTATAGGCCATGCTGCACTAGGACCAGCAGCTCCTGGAGTGTGGAGTTTTTCGGTGGTGGTTTTAGAAGGCATGATTTTAAGTTTTGGTTGAGGTGAGGTGCGACCGGGAAGCCAAGATCCCCCCCTATATCCGACGAGCTAGGCCGCGAAAGCAAGCATGCCAGACTTCCCGGCGTACATTCTGTTCCCTTTCCTTACCCTTCCTTTTGTCCACATCCTCTTTTCCCATCTTTCCTTTTCCCAAGGTGAAATTCCCTTTGCTTACCTTTCCTATTCTGCTCCCATCCAATGGTGTTCCTTTTCCCTTATCCCACCAATTTCCTATCCTTACCTTATCCGTTTCCTTCGTTCAAAATATCCATCCCACCTTACCTACCTTATTCATTTCCTTCCGATCCAAATTCCTATTTCCTTCCTGAAATCCAAACCTTCCTTACCCTTAATCCTCTCCTTTTGCCTCGCATCAAATGGCGCCCAGACGTGTTGTCCGTGTTTAAATCCTATGTGTCGTATATCCTTACCTTTATTCGAAATCCCTAACAACAACAAATCTGATCGTAAGTCATGATAAGGGATAGCTTTTAAGCAGGCCCTATCATTTGCGACGAGACGTTTTGTTGTAGTTAGAGGAATTCATCCTATCCTCTTGTAGTGACGTTATCGGTCGCTGAGTTATGAGAATCTGTTTCAAGTATGTCTTCGAGAGGAAGGTCACAGACGAACCAATCGAAATGCGACCTGATACAAGATCTCATAACACAGCAACTGAACCTTTCCACTCCCATCCTGAAAAATTTCGTTGGGTATTCGAGTCTTAAGTACTATCGTAAGTCGTGAACAAGGAAAGCTTTAAAGCATACCTGTTCATTAGCGACGAAGTATCTTGGTAGTATTAATGTCGTTTTTTTTTTTAATTCATTAACACCACACTCCAGAGTAAAGAGATAGAGAAAAAAAAAAACCGAAAATGTCGACGATACCTCAACGATGAGAAAAATAAAAAATCCACATGCACCAAAGCACACCCCTTCAAACACCCCAGCATTTTTAAGATACAAATAAATCACAACAACAATACACATAATTCAACATAACAATTGGGTTAATAAATTTATAATTTTAGAAAACGTATTTTTGTTAGTTTTATGTCTATGTCTATTTTCAAAATATTATCCGTGGGTTCTGCTATAGGGTTGAGTTGCCAACGGTCGTATATTCCCGAAGAAAATAGGCCTGAAAATAATAACAAAGTTCTACTTTAGAAATTTTACAATATCTTAGTTGGATTACTTACAGCTGTAGGGTGGCAAAATTATAGGTGTCGTTTTTTTTGTAGTGTTTAGTCCGTTAGCAGTGGTTATTTCATTCAAGGAAGGTGACCTGAAAAACAACAAAATTTTTTTTTTTTTTAGTAAACTGAATAGTTAGAACGTTTGGTTAGATTAGTGCTTTTGCTAGTATTAGATTAGTGTTAGGTCAGGCTAGTGTTATTGGTAGTGTTAGTTTGACGTTAGGTTATTGGTAGTGTTAGATTAGCGTTAGTGAGATTAGTGTTACGTTAGATTATTGTTAGTATAGTTTTAGTGTTTTTGTTAGTTTAGTGTAAGGTTAATGTTAATTTATCGTTAGCGTTAGTTTAGTGTTAGTGTTAAAATATCATTAGTGTTAGATTAGAGTTAGTGAGATTAGTGTTACGTTAGGTTATTGCTAGAGTGAGATTTTTGTTAGTATAAGTGTTAGTTTAGTGTTAGATTATTGTTAGTATAAGGTTAGTGTTAGGGAAATTATTGTAGTTTGTAGGTTTTAGTTTTTTTGGTTTATGTAATGAGTGAAAATAAAAAGAAGGAAACAAATAATAAACAAAATCGAATAGTTACCCGTGGGTCCCAGAGCAAAGCCTATTAAAATAGATAAGTGGGGTTTAAAGTTCAACGGCAATCCTGAAATACTTACCGTCGAAGATTTTGTATTTAGGGTGGAAACATTACAAAGTCAACATGTCTGCTCCTGGGCTGAGGTTTTGCGGGATTTTCATCTGCTGCTCTCAGGTGCTGCCAACGATTGGTACTGGCAGTTCCAACGCGACCATTATCAGCCGGATTGGCAAGTACTCAAAAACGCGATTATGCGGGAGTTTAGGAACGCCAAAACCGATTTTGATATCCTGCGCGAAATAATGGATAGAAGGCAGGGCACCTGGGAGTCTTGCGATGATTTCTTCGCAGCGATTTCCAAGTTGAAGCACCAGCTCAGGATGCAGATACAGGAAGAAGAGCTGGTAAGGATCCTGAAAAGAAATCTCAACGAAAAGTTAGGAAGCTTGGTGTACCCTCAGGCGATTTATACGCTGGATCAGCTGAGGATGTCTTGCAACGAAGCGGTCGGGTGAAAGAAGCCCAAAAGCCGTTCAAACCGCCGATTAGGTACAAGGTCAACGAGTTGGAAGTGGAGGATAAATCTCCATACGCGGTAGAGCAGTTAGCTGCTTTCCAACACTCAGGGGCTCGACCAAAACAGAACCACGTTGCGACAGACCCTAGATCGGCGAGGTGCTGGAATTGCAAGTTCACTTTTATAAAGACTGCACAGCAGATCGGACCCTGTTTTGTTACAAGTGTGGCAGAGAGGGGGTAATTACACCCAAATGTCCGGTATGCAATCCGGGAAACCGGAACCGGAACGCGAGGTCACCGGGGGAATCGCGTTCGACCCAAACCATAGTTTAGGACCCCGATTAGAAGAGCCGATAAAAAATAGAAAAGTAAAATTATTAGTCAGAAGTAAAGAAGGAGCGGATGTAGAGAGGAAAAGATTTGAGATAGTGCCTCTACACATTAGATTAAGGAATTATGAAAAAGTTAGAGAAAGAATATTTGGAAAAAGAGTGAGCGAAATATCAACTAGAATAAAGAAAACGCGACAGAGGTTTCAGTTACGAAAACAAGTGCGAAAGAACATAGTGGCGACTGTGATCGGAACTGATTCAGATCCGAGGCCGTACGCCAAAGTAGTGATAGGTGAAAAAGAAATCATGGGGCTTCTTGACAGCGGCGCTAGTGTCAGTATTTTGGGTAAAGGTTGTGAAGAGTTTGTGGCCGAACAAAAGATACCCATTTTGCCACACATATCGGGAGTTAAAACTGCCGACGGGAAAACCCAGGCAATAATAGGAAAAGTTAGTGTAAATGTGAAATATAAGTGTTTAACAGAAAAAATAACGTTTTATTTAGTTCCAAATTTGGATCAAAATTTGTATTTAGGCGTCGACTTTTGGAAAGCGTTTCATATCGCTCCGAGTATTGTAAGTTCTATGTCGATGTTAAGTGAAGAAGCTGACTTGGATTGTGCCCATCAGCTATCTTTACCACAAAAAGCAAAATTGGATGCTGTTAAGCAGAGATTTCTCGACCACGAACGTCATGGTTTGGGAAAAACTTCGATGATGGAACATGTCATAGATACCGGGAATGCTGACCCTGTCAAGCAGCGACACTATCCTGTATCTCCAGCGGTGCAAGCCTTGTTGTACAAGGAAATCGATAGGATGCTGGAGATGGGTGTGATTGAGGAAAGTGAAAGCCCTTGGTGCTCACCCGTTACACTTATCAAAAAGGTTTCGGCAGATAACACTGTCAAGTACAGGTTCTGCTTAGATGCTAGGAATGTGAACGCGGTGACCAAAAAGGATGCGAATCCTCTCCCCCATATAGAAGGACTCCTTAGCAGACTGCCAGACACGTACTACATAAGCAGTGTCGATTTAAAGGAAGCTTTTTGGCAGATACCTTTGGAGTTACAGAGTAGAGAAAAAACTGCGTTTGCGGTACCGGGGAGACCTTTGTACCAGTTTACGGTCATGCCCTTCGGGTTGTGCAATGCAGCTCAAAGATTGTGCCGTTTAATGGACAAAGTAATCCCTGCACGACTCAGAGACCATGTTTTCGTGTATCTGGACGATCTCCTCATCATCGCGCCTGACTTCGAGACCCATGTCACTCTGCTGGAACAGGTAGCCGATTGCCTTAGGAGGGCAAACTTAACCATCAATTTAGCGAAATCAAAATTCTGTTTCAAAGAATTAAAATATTTAGGTTTTATTGTCGGAGGAGGGAAGTTGAAAACCGATCCGGCGAAAGTCGAAGCAGTTGTAGATTTTCCCCTACCTAGAAACACAAGACAGGTTCGTAGGCTACTGGGTCTGGCAGGGTGGTATAGGAGGTTCATCAAAGATTTCTCTACCTTAACAGCTCCATTAACAGATATGTTAAAGAAAAAGAACGAAAAATTCAAAATGTCGGAAGAGGCGATTGTTGCTTTCGAAAAGCTGAAGTCAGCATTAACGACAGCACCAGTGCTTACACACCCCGATTTCACTAAACGCTTCTTTATCCAGTGCGATGCATCTGATACTGGAATCGGGGCGGTGTTGTTTCAAAAGAAAGAAGAAGATCAGGAAAGTCCTATCTCTTACTTTTCCCAAAAGCTAAACTCATGCCAAAGAAATTATAGCGTTACCGAGAAGGAATGTATGGCGGCTGTCATGGCCATCAAAAAGTTTAGGCCCTATGTTGAAGGGATGGACTTCACCGTAATCACCGACCACTCTAGCCTAAAATGGTTGATGACGATGAAGGACCTTAACGGTCGACTAGCTAGGTGGAGTTTGGAGTTGCAGGCATTCACTTTCAACATAGAGCATAGGAAAGGAAGCCTTAACGTAGTACCTGATACCCTTTCTCGTATACATGTCGAAAGTATAGAGTTAGAACAAATAGCACCATTAGTTGATCTGGATTCAGAACATTTCGAATCAGAAGAATATAAAAATTTAAAGACAACCATAGAACAAAATAGCGAAACATTGCCTGACTTGAAAGTACAAGACAACTTTGTATATAAGAAATCACTTCCCAGTGAAAATGATGTTTTGTCTGAACACACTTGGCGGCTGTGGATACCCTCAGCTAAGACCGAGCAACTAATTGCTAATGCTCATGAGCCTCCACAAGCAGCGCACGGTGGCATAGCAAAAACTTTGCATAGAATACGTCAGTATTTCTATTGGCCCAATATGACGGTGCAGATTCGACAATACGTCGCTAAATGTTCTATTTGTAAACAATGTAAACCGTCAAATCAAGTGCAACGTCCTCCTATCGTTAATAGTTTTTCAACAGATCGTCCTTTTCAAAAGCTTTATGTCGACTTCTTGGGTCCGTACCCAAGGTCAAAAAGTGGTAACTCATGTTTATTTGTAGTGCTAGATCATTTCTCAAAGTATGTATTTATCAAGGCTTTAAAAGCTGCCAATGCTTTCAGCATTATTAAGTATTTGAAAAATGAAGTATTTTGCATGTTTGGAGTTCCTCAAATAATCCATTCGGATAACGGGAAACAATTTCTGGCAAAAGAATTCCAAAACTTTTTGCAAGCATACGGAGTTCGTCATTTCAGAACTGCAAATTATGCACCTCAGTCGAATGCATCTGAAAGAGTCAATCGAACACTTCTGGCTGCGATAAGGTCCTATTTGAAAGACGACCAACGAGACTGGGATCTCCACTTAGACGAGATAGCGTCTGCGTTAAGAAGTTCTGTTCACTCCGCAACGGGGGTGTCACCATACTTTGCACTATTCGGTACAAATATGATGACCCATGGAAGTAACTACGAGTTAGCACAACAACTTAATTCCATGGAAGACGGAGAAATAATGACTCTTCCCAGACAAAGTCGACTTCAGTGCATACGCGAAAAAATTAAAAATTCCATTTTAATTGCAAATGAAAAAAGCGCTAAAACTTACAACACGCGAACGCGAGAAATAAAATATTGCCCAGGCCAAGAAGTTTTCAAAAGGAATTTTATCCTGAGTGACACTTCTAAGTATCTAAACGCGAAACTTTGTCCTAAATATGTTAAATGTCGTGTGGTTAAAGCCGTAGGGAACAACCTCTACGAATTAGAAAACACTAACGGTCAACCTATAGGAGTCTTCCATGCAAAAGACTTAAAACAATAAAAGAGATGATTCGAACCGATCCAATCCCCCATCCATCCTATGACAATAACATCTACTAATCAAACTCCCACTAAAATACCCAATCAGCATTAACCAATCCTCAATAAACCACACATCCAACAACCTTCAGAACCTAAACATACCCATTTACATTTTTCACATCCATTTCCATTTCTCACATTCACTTTCCATACTAACAGCATCCCACTAACAACATTTCACTTATCCCAACCCATCCTCACGAATCATTCTCAAAAGCAATATTTATTATGCAATAGTTTATTATTAGTACACAGTTCAGATTCAGTTTGGTTGCACATAAGTACCTTAGATTAATGTTATGTATTTGTTTATAGAGTATTTATTTATCTAGTTAATTTATTTATAGAGTTATTTATTTATAGAGTTATTCATTTACATAGTTATTTATTTACATAGTTATTTATTTATAGAGTTATATTTATATAGTTATAGAGGGTATTATCTCACTAGCAATATTTAAAATCTGTGATATATACACTTTAAGTGGCTAAGTACTGTGATATTAGGTAGTAGTTATTTATTATAGTTTAAGTTATTTATTTATATATTATTCTATGTACTTAGTGATGTCACAGATTTTGTTATGAAAGTGAGTTAGTTATTTATGTTATTTATTTATTCATGTACTATGTATCATTGTAAATACGTATGTATATATGTGCACCTAGGTTCTTATTTGTTTTCTAATTGTATTAATGTCACCTTAATCATTATAAAGAATCCCTAACCCGAAAGTAAGATGGGTAACAAGAAAAATCCCCAGAAACAAATAAACGAAGTTTGACTTAAGATACATATACAATACATATTAGATTTTAAAACGAAAAACGAAAATAGGTAACTCACGCGTAAAAATCTGATGTGCGTTGATAACGAGTTGACTACCCTCATCGTTTGGGTTGTGGTAGGCAGGGTTTTTTTTTTATGGGTTTATCCTTGTTATTAGTTTTATCGTCGTTCGTGTTTTGTAATTCCTGGTCTCCTATACAATTAACTCCTGAAAACCTGAAAAAAAAAGGATCGCATTAGCAACACATATGCTAGGGGTTGAATTATGGGTTATAAATACCTGTATGCCCGGCTGGTAATCGTGGGTTCTTCCCCACCGCATCGTCCTGAATAATTTCGCAGACGAGTTCCACCTGTTTTTGTTTGTCGGAGCGACATCCCTAATCAGGTGTTTTGTTACACTCGTGCCTTATCCCTGAAAAAAGATTAAAAATTTAACAAACCACAACCAACACTGTTTGTGTAAAATACCTTTTTTTTTGCACTGCAACACGTTGTTGCTGATGGCTTCTCAAATCGTAAGCCCTATGTGCTATGTCCATTATATTTTTTTTATGTCCCTCAAGCAGTAGAGACATTACAAATCCGTTCTCCTGTTCAGATGGATTTCACACCTAAAGAAAGAAGTGCATAGCTGAAATGAAACCAAAGAATGAAATGAAATGTAAGAAAAATAAAAATAAGAAAATTTACCTGGTAAGCTGTTGAATGTTGATGGCTGGAATGGCTGCTGGTTGGTAGAGTGGTAAATAGATTTTTTTGTTATTCATGCCAATGCCAAAGCATGAATGGAAAAGGGCATGAGTAGTAAAATACGAGTGCGAAGAGCGCCGACGTATAGTCGTGGGGCATTGTTGCCATTAAAAGTATGAAGATGAATGCGTTCCACTTTCGCTGTGTGGAGGTGGAAAGATAAGATGGCAACAGGGTGGTTAGGAGGACAGATTTTTTTTTGGGAATCCTCAAAGTAGGTAATAGGTAAAGAAGTTTAAGGGGTGAGCTTTTGTTTTGTTTTCTGTTATTGGAAATAGGTGTAGGAGAAGAAAAAGTCAGTTAGTGAGAGTCTAAAATAACAAAAGAAAATGGAAAATGAATTTTTGGGTGGGTGGAATGTCGAAACGTTCAACTGGGAGCGGGCATTCATGTCCATTTTGCATACTAGTGCGGGAGGCAACAAGATTGTGAGCTAAAGCCGAGTGTAACCGACACAATTTATTGCAAGAAAAAGTTTTTCTTATAAAGCCCTTGAAAAAGGCAGTGCATAGAAAAGTATTGGCAACAAAAAGGAAATTCAAAGGAATTATTAATATCAGCGATCAACGGAAGGCAACCAAGAAAAGAAAAATCGAAAGCAGAAATCCACGGGTAAGGTTGATAGTGGAAAGAAATTTATTGGAGTGATTCTAAAATGATAGTCAGTGTAGTGTTTTTTTTTGTGGTTGATATTAGGCAATTTTGTAATGTTAGGTTGTTTTTTTTTTGTATAGTACTACCTTCCGGCGGTCACATAAACCAAGGACAAAAAGGTCGTGACCGACCGACAGAAAAAAAAAACGGGTTGGAGCAGCACCGGGATTTTTAAAAAAAGAACCAACGGTGTGGAACTTGCCGCAAAACAGTAAGAAGGAACAACAACAACAACAATAAACAGAGAAGAAAAACTGAAAGTTACGGAAGGATAAAGAAAGCCCGTGGGAACACCCGGGCTTCACAAGTAAAACCTTTTTATTTTTTGTTATTTTGTGCAAGTGGAGAAAGAGAAAGAAGGTAGGCCGTGGATTTTAAAATTCATTCGCGGTCAAAAATAAATTTGTGATACAACCAACAATCCAGCAAATAGAGATTGAGACGGGCACAGTGGCGGCCCGATTCAAGTGAAACCGCAACGTTGCCAAGAATTGATGCGAATTCATTGCGAATGCCGGGAGCAGAATTTTAGAGAAATATTATATTAATAGCGTGATATTTGTTTTGTTTTTTTTTATTATTTATTTATTTAAATTTTTTGTACATTTTTATTTTTTTTTTTTTTTGATCATTGGGTTTTTTTTTTTGGTAATAGCGAGGCGGCTAGAAAAAGGTTTTCTAATTTGTGTTGTGCTGAATGTTTTTCGTGAGACAGTGTATAGCGGCCCAAAGAAGGCCCATTCCCCTAAAAAGAGAGCTCTTTTTTTTGAGGTTGTACGAAGTAGGTTCGGGAAGACGATTCCATTCCTTCCGTGATCAGAACCGCGCCTTTTAGGAAATCAAGTTCGGCCATTGATCTCGCGGAGAAAAAAAAAACCTGAACGTATAAAAGATAGTGATCTATTCTGGAGAGATTTTGTTTTTCTGTTTTTTTTTTTTTTGAAGAATAGGTTCACTCCTAATTTATAATTCATTCACATTTTATTTTTGTTTTATTTGATAATTTTCCCATTTATAGTTGAACTTAGTTGGATCATTTTTTGTTTTCTTTTGTTTTGCCATTCATTTGGTTTTTTTTGTATGTAAGTTAGATACCATTTTCTTTTTGTTTGTAGCTAGTAAGTTTTAAATTCTTTTATGTTTTTATTTTGCATTTTTGTTTCCTTTAAATTCTAAATTTTAACAATAAATGTGAATCACGCTATATGTTGATGAAAAGAGGCGTGTGCGATTCATTTGAATTTACGGGTGATCATGCTCAGTAGAGAGTAAGGATCACAAGGGGTGGTGAGAAGGTGGTGAGGATGCAGTGGTAGGGGTGTTGACAGGTCGCCGGTGTTTATTGGGGAATTCCAAATCATCGGCCGCCGGAGTTCCAGGTTGGGAGGGTTATAGGCCATGCTGCACTAGGACCAGCAGCTCCTGGAGTGTGGAGTTTTTCGGTGGTGGTTTTAGAAGGCATGATTTTAAGCTTTGGTCGAGGTGAGGTGCGACCGGGAAGCCAAGATCCCCCCCTATATCCGACGAGCTAGGCCGCGAAAGCAAGCATGCCAGACTTCCCGGCGTACATTTTGTTCCCTTTCCTTACTCTTCCTTTTGTCCACATCCTCTTTTCCCATCTTTCCTTTTCCCAAGGTGAAATTCCCTTTGCTTACCTTTCCTATTCTGCTCCCATCCAATGGTGTTCCTTTTCCCTTATCCCACCAATTTCCTATCCTTACCTTATCCGTTTCCTTCGTTCAAAATATCCATCCCACCTTACCTACCTTATTCATTTCCTTCCGATCCAAATTCCTATTTCCTTCCTGAAATCCAAACCTTCCTTACCCTTAATCCTCTCCTTTTGCCTCGCATCACCTTGACGAACGAGTTGAAGGTGTGGAAAAACAGCTTTCTGTTGTAGAGAATCGTTTGGAAAGCCGATGCGATAACCAGTTCTCTGTTCTGTCCAAGGAATTAGACCAGATCCGGAAAATCAAAATTCGAGAATCTGCTGGAGAGTTTGCAAGGAAAAAGGAGATGAAACCCCCAACATTTGATAGACAGTCTTCTTGGCCAGTCTACAAGAGACAATTTGAGGCAGCCGCGACAACAAATGGCTGGGATGACGAAGACAAGTACATTGCACTGACTCTTGCTCTAAGAGGACCAGCAGCTGAATTACTTCAAACAGTTCCAGTTGGTAAGAGCGGCGATTTCAGCTCTCTCGTGGCAGCTATAGATAAACGCTTTGGAGATAGCCACTTGAAAGAAGTCTTCCGAGTCCAACTCAATAACAGAGTCCAAAAAAGGGGTGAAAGTCTACAGCAGCTCCAAGCAGAAGTCGAAAGACTGGTTCACCTAGCATACCCGGATGCTGGAGAAGAAATCATCAACCAGCTTGCTGTTGAGTCCTTCGTTCGTGCCATTTCCGATATACATCTTCAGAGGTCTGTGCGACGGCTAGAACACGTACTCTTTCTGAAACTTTAGCATTCGCATTGACAATTGAAGCAGCAGAACAGGCTTCTCATGGAGTACATCGACTTAGAGAAGCAATAGTCGAAGAATGCTCGTGCCAAAGAGCTGAAATACAAAAGAACCAGCGGAGCGGACTAGCAAGATGTTGGAACTGCAACAAGACCGGGCACTTACAGCGTCAATGCCGACTACCACCAAATAAAGCAGGTTGTCAACATTGTGGAAGCAAGAGATCCAACCCAGAGCAAGGTAACAACAACACCAGCGTTGCCTATCAGCCCGTTTCCCATCAGGGAAACGAGTAAGAACCAACTTCGAGGGGCAGAGGCTGGTTTCTTGTATCGATGGCCCCAGAACCACCATCCAGGTCTCTCAGACCAAACGAGACAACAAAAGTCTGACTGTGGAGACTACTATTAACGGGAACAAACATGTGGCTACCATCGACACCGTTGCCACAGCCTCCATAGACCTGGTAAAGACGACGTGGCTTCATAACACCAATAGCTATCGTCTAAGAACCGCAACGGGAGAAGCAGCAAGAGTATATGGAGAAGTGTGTCTTAAGATACGACTGGCCGATCTAGTGTTTACTCATCAATTCCTAGTGGCAGATATATGTGACGAGTGCATCATTGGATTCGACTTTATGAAACAGCACGGAGTTATTTTGGACATCGGTAATCAGGTTTTGAAGTACCAAAATAAGGAACTTCCAATGACCTATTCGAACGAAAGTACGTCGATACTGAGAACTGTCATCAGGGAAGATCTGATTCTGCCTCCTTCTTCTGAAGTGTTCGTTTGGACGAAACTGGTGGGTGATTTTGGAAGCCTTCGATACCTCATGGTGGAACCAGACCCAGAGTGTTCCTCCCAAAGCGTCATCATTGGGAAAACACTGGTAGCACCGAAAAATAAAATGGTCCCCGTACGATTACTAAACACCAGACCGTACGATGTAAGGTTGAAGAAAGGAGAAGTCGTTGGACGTTGCGAATCGGTTGCAGCAATTACGAAGATCACAGACGAAGCCTCGAGAAAAACTATAACTCCGGAGGAGCTCAAAACCATCAGAGCTAAAATACTGAATTCATCCAACCTTGATCACCAACAAACAAGGATGGCTGAAAATCTCCTACAAGAGTACACTGACATCTTCGCATCGCAAAAGGGACAATATGGTAGGACACAGTTGGTGCAGCATCGCATCAACACAGGAGATGCAAGACCGATTCGTCAACCCGCAAGACGCCTTCCACTGGCCAAACAAGGTGAGGTTGAAGAAATGATAACAGCAATGAAAAAGGACGGTCTTATCGAAAATTCCAAAAGTCCTTGGGCTTCACCAGTGGTGCTTGTGAAAAAGAAAGACGGAAGCACTCGTTTTTGTGTGGACTACCGAAGGCTGAACGATGTGACTAAGAAGGACAGCTATCCCCTGCCGAGGATCAGTGATACCCTGGATGCCATGGATGGAGCCCAGTGGTTTTCGACGCTGGACTTGAAGAGTGGATATTGGCAAGTTGATATCCACCCTGATGATCGGGAAAAGACGGCGTTTTCTACAGGTAATGGGCTCTGGCAGTTTAAAGTTATGCCGTTTGGGCTATGCAACGCTCCGGGAACATTCGCGCGTTTGATGGAGTGCGTTCTTCAAGGACTGACGTGGAAAGCTTGCCTAGTCTACTTGGACGATGTGATTGTTTACGGGAAGATATTTGACCAACATTGCAAGAACCTAAAAGCCGTGTTTCAGAGACTTCGAGAGGCTAACCTTAAACTGAATCCGGAAAAATGTGCACTTTTCAAAACCGAAGTTAAGTATTTGGGACACATAAGCTCATCCCAAGGAGTGCAAACTGATCCTGAAAAAGTTGACTCCGTCAAAAATTGGCCAACACCACAGGACAAACATCAACTCCGAAGCTTTCTTGGTCTTGCCACATATTACCGACGTTTTGTTAAGAACCTTGCTGGAGTTGCAAAGAGTTTGCATCAGCTCACCGAAAAAGGGAAGCAGTTTAAATGGTCAGGTGAGTGTGAGAAATCTTTTCAGGAACTCAAATACCGCCTCTGTAACGCCCCAGTGCTTGCACATCCAACACCTGGCAAAACATTCATCATCGACGTAGATACAAGCAACGTTGGAATCGGGGCGGTACTATCCCAAGTGCATGATGGCGAAGAGAAAGTGGTGGCATATTACAGCAAGGTCCTCTCGAAGCCCGAAAGAAACTACTGTGTGACCAGAAGGGAACTGCTAGCTCTTATTTGGCAACAAAGCACTTCCATAAGTACATCTATGGACAGAAATTCCTTCTGCGGACAGACCATGGTGCTCTGAACTGGCTGTTGAACTTCAAAAATCCAGAAGGTCAAGTCGCAAGGTGGATAGAAAGACTGCACACTTATGATTACCAGATTCAACACCGCAGAGGAAAGTTGCACTCAAACGCTGACGCATCATCCCGAAGACCTTGCAAAGTGAATTGCAAGCATTGTAGGCGGCAAGAAGAAAAAGAAAATATTACCGCTTAGCGACTAAGAGCTGACCCAATATGCGGATGGAGCAATGAGGAAGTGAGGACTGCTCAACAGGAGGATCCAGATATCGAATCCATTCTCGCATGGAAAGAAAATGGAGAGAAACCTGAATGGGGAGACATTTCTGACAGGAGTCCAGTTCTCAAAGCCTATTGGGCACAGTGGGACTCACTATATGTGCAAGAAGGTGTCCTCAGGCGAAGATGGGAATCCGCTGACGGTAAGTCATATGTGATGCAGCTGATCGTAGCGCAATCGAAAGTCAGTGAAGTTCTTCGGGAGATGCACAACGGACCTTATGGAGGCCACCTGGGAGTAAACAAAACACTGGAGAAGGTGCGACATCAGTTCTATTGGTTACACGCTAGAGATGACGTGGAGAAGTGGTGCCGAACATGTGACAAGAGTGCTGCAACCAAAGGACCTGGTAGGAAGATTCAAGGTAAGATGCATCAGTACAACGTTGGATCGCCTTTTGAGAGGATTGCAGTAGACGTGGCTGGGCCTTTTCCAGAGACCAACGCTGGAAACAAGTACATACTGGTTGGAATGGACTATTTTAGCAAGTGGCCTGAGGCGTATGCCATCCCAAATCAAGAGGCCAAAACGGTGGTCGACCAGATTCTGTTTAACTGGGTGAGTAGGTTTGGCGTGCCTATGGAACTCCATTCCGACCAAGGGAGGAACTTTGAGTCAAACATCTTCCAAGGAGTGTGCGGACTACTTGGCATTAAGAAAACGAGAACCACACCGCTCCATCCACAATCTGTTGGGATGGTTGAAAGATTCAACCGGACCTTGAAAGAACACCTTACCAAGGTCGTAGGCGACTACCAAAGAGACTGGGATAGGCACGTACCGCTATTCCTGATGGCCTATAGAAGTGCAGTACATAGCTCGACAGGACAAACACCATCTGACATCCTGTTCGGGAAAATCATGCGGCTGCCCAGCGAACTTAAATTTGGATGCCCCACAGAGGAGCCACAGGACACGAACGAGTATGTGGACGACCTCAAGGAGGGGCTCGCTGACATCCATAAAAGAACAAGGGAACGGATGAAAACCTACAGCGACCGGATGAAGACACGGTACGACACAAAAGCGACAACGTCAGGATTCCAAGCAGGAGATCGTGTGTGGCTTTATAATCCTCATCGTCAAAAGGGATTGTCACCGAAACTTCAGCAGAACTGGGAAGGTTCTTATACTGTTGTCACGAGGATTAACGATGTGGTTTACCGCATCCAAAGAGGACTAAGAGGCAAGTTAAAAGTAGTTCATTGTGACCGGCTGCATCGTTATAGTGGCGAGGCTGCAGATGGAATTATTCGGGACGAACAATCTTAAGGTGGGGGCAGTGTAACGTGAACCCAACATTTAATACCAATTTCCTAATCGAAAACATTCAACCGAAAACACAAGCGGCAACACTAGTGTAAGTGTAGAAATATTCTAGGAGAAAATGTTTGACAACCAAAATAATGGAGAGTGGAGACTATGTGGAAGTTACTGGAGAGTTCTAGATGAAATGTCATTCGATATAAATAGCCCGCCCGAGGCA
Organism: Melanostoma mellinum; assembly: GCA_914767635.1. Taxonomy (NCBI): domain Eukaryota; kingdom Metazoa; phylum Arthropoda; class Insecta; order Diptera; family Syrphidae; genus Melanostoma; species Melanostoma mellinum. The sequence goes on from OU612058.1 coordinate 104,681,991, forward strand.
AACAGTGGGAGTTTTGATTATAGAGTGATAAAGTGAAGAGTAAATTGTCTACAAGTGATAGTCTAAAAGTCGAGTTGAGATCGAATAAAGTATAAAAGTGGTTGAAATAAATTGAAAAGTGAAGTTTTATTTTGCGAACTAAGCGCACGTTACAATACATTACATATGAATTTATTTTAAACTGATGTCAATCGGGCAGACGTCTAGCCACGCTCTAACGATTTTGTTAAGAATTAATTTGAAAAGATATATGTACTATTCTTAAAAAATAAATCGAATTATCTATCTATCTATCTATCTTGTACTATCGAAAACAAAAACGATCGCTTGAAGCCATCTATGTATGCGGCGGCGCTCTAAAAATAACAGGGGAATTTTAGTACGCCGGCAGATACATAGATGGCTTTTATTGACCATATTCATTTTCGATAGTACTATAGATTCAATATACAATGCTACAAGCACAGAGTAGATAATACAGATATCGTTTTCCAAAAACCAAATCGGGAGTGATTTGGAGACTTTATCTATCAGATCTGACAGATAAAGTCTGCAAATCACTCCCAAACGTTTCCCAAAATGCAGTTTGGAGACACTTTTTGGAGTGATTTTTTCACTCCCGTTTCTGCTTAGGTGCAAGGGAGTAAACACCAGTAAATGAACAAACTGTCATCTGACTGCTTGTCAAAGCAAGCCGCAGTTTCTATTTAATTTTTGTCAGCTCCAAAAGCCCGCGATGGTTAATAAATTTTCTATAGAAAACCATTAAATAGTTTTTAAAATTCAAGTGAACGATTTTTATTTTTGTTTTCTGCTTTAACATGAAAGAAAAAATCTAGCAAAAAATTTTTCAACACGAATTGAAAATGGCGTTCATTTCCTGATAAAAAAAATGGAGTAGTGGTAAGATTCTAAACGTCATTAAAGAAGTAAAAAAAAAAAAACATGATATATCTCTGACATTTCAGAATGAAACTTGGAAGTTGAAATTGGAATAAAGAAATCTTTAGATATTTTCTTTATTGTAAGTATAACTAAATTATTATGTATCCAACTATCTTTTGATTCTCTTTCAGTGCAACGAAGCATTTGTGGCTTAGTTACATGCTTGAAGTATGCAGGGGGAGTTTACTTAGCAGCCTTCTGGGCGCCACCAAATAATAATGCATGAAGTATGCAATGATAAATGGCCAAATACTAATGCATGAAGTATGCAATGATAAATGGTTTAGCACCATATGGGTATACTACAGCATGGTAGGCTGTGCTTTAGCCAACAACAACTACGCAGCAGCTGTATACCTGGCAGAGTACACACAACAGAGTTAAATGGAAAGGGGAAAAAGCGAATGGTAAACAGCAATGTACATTGCTTATGGGCTGCACACTACATTGCAGCGATGAACGCACATATGGTAATCAAGTTGTTGTTCGTGTTAAGCAGCAGCATGGCAATCTCACCGTGTAGTTTTTTTTATATGAAGTGCGCACGGCACACAGATTGAAATCGAGTATAAATAGGGCAGCCAAATGATGGAAAATCATCATTCCGCCGGCACAGTCCAACAGCACAAGTCGTCCTAAGAAAAAGGTAACTAACAAGGTAAAAGGTAAAATCATTTTAAAAATATAATATTTATTATCGTGGTGCTTGTCGTTTCTACCCTACCAAGGCCCTCGTGGTGCTTGTCGTTTCTACCCTACCAAGGCCCTCGTGGTGCTTGTCCTTTCTACCCTACCAAGGCTCTCGTGGTGCTTGTCGTTTCTACCCTACCAAGGCCCTCGTGGTGCTTGTCGTTTCTACCCTACCAAGGCCCTCGTGGTGCTTGACGTTTCTACCCTACCAAGGCCCTCGTGGTGCTTGTCGTTTCTACCCCCGCAAGGCCTGCGGGTGCTTGTTAACGCGGCTACCTATAGGGTGTATCGCCACGTTTGCCGTGCCACTGGTGGCCGAATAAATAACCAGAAATAACACAAATTTGTTTCTCTTCTCCTAGGTGATGAGAATACCAGAGTGACGACCTACTATACGGAGTACACTTGAGCCGCCCCAAATTCTAAGATACCAGAATACGACACCTTCGGAGGTACCAGATTTTACCGAACGCCAGTAAAACCATATATATACAAAAAGACATTTATCTGTAACAAACCATTGTAATTTGTAATACATCTTTTAAAGACAGTTCTATTAAAGAGAGTTTCTGACCATTGTAAATTTTTCTTGTGTTTATTTTACTTACCCTGGCCAGCCGCGAGTTTTACCCCGGCTGGAAACAAAAACACATCACAATTTGGCGCCCGAGCAGGGACTAATAAGGTCCACTCCGTGAAACAAAAGAAACTCTCTTTAGAACTATAAACTCAGTCACAAAGATGCAGGCCGAAAAACCAGACATGGCCGATTCAGAAGGTTTTGACGTGTTCGGGAGTATAGGAGCAATTTACTTGCTCAGCAAACCCGAACTCGTCGCTCGCATGCAACAACAAGGACTCGATATGGAAGGTAACTTGTCCGTGCTAAGAGCCCGTTTTAGCTCCTACATAATAGGAGCTAGGCTTAGGAAGTCCACCCAGAACCTATGCGAAGACTTAGAGAGGGCCGCGACAGAAAGGGAATTTAAACCGGCTTGTGAAGCCGTAACCGAAATCAAGCCAAAGTCGCCTATGTACACCGAAATCTCTTTCGAGGTACCCTCGTACGTACCGCCGCCCTCCAAAAACATTCAACGTAGACCGCGCAATGAACCCGACCCCGACGAGGCCAGCACATCACATGTAATTGGTGCAGCGTCGACCAGGTCCAACCTCCGCCCGACCGGACGTTTCATCCTCAGCTATGAGGCCGAGCTGATGAACAATGTACGGAAGTGGGGTTTGAGGTTCGATTCATCGGGAAATAGAGTTCATGGACCGTCTCGAGGAGTTGACGGCCTGTTATGATATCCGCCCTGATGACATCGTTAAGGCCGTCCCGGAGATATTACGGGGCACGGCGTTAGAATGGTTCCGCATTAACAAGGAACGTATAAAGACATGGACTCAGTTCCGCACAGCTTTCTTGGACCATTTCCTACCGGCTAGATACCTTTGTAAGCTAGAGGAGGAAATATTACGCAAGAAACAAGGGCCCCGCGAGAAAGCCAAAGACTACATACAGGCGACTCAATATTTAATCTACCGGCATCCTCGGATGAATATAGAGGATAGTGTCGACCGGATTTACGATAGTCTGCGGCCTGAGTACCATCTATATATAAAGCGCCGCGATTTCGAGACGTTGAGCGAGTTGATGAAACTAGCGGAAGAATACGAGTATATAAGAGGGGAAGACCGAACCACCCGCTTAGTACCACCTCGCGTCGTTCCGTCACACAACCCGTTTAATGCAACAGACCGACCGCTAACCGACCGCCGCGCAGTATTACCTCCACCCAGACCGAACTTCAGCCGCCCGGACCAGGCAGTCAGTATGACAGAAGCACCCATTGTTGGAACTGTAAGCAGCGGGGGCACAACAAGAGTAACTGCCGCCGGCCTTTCCGCCTGTTCTGCTCGTACTGTGGCGAAGATGGGCGACTGACAAGTGAGTGCGACTGCCATCCCCACCGCGCAGCCGTCTTAGTCACGCAACAGAGTAAAACTCAACAGAAAACCAGAAAACAACGTCCGCAAAGTACTGCGGCTATTGCTCTTAAAGAGACTACACCGGAGACTATTCAGTCAGAGACGAGGAAGGAACATGAAGACCCAAGGTGCTTCTTACCCATCCAATTGTGCGGCCAAACCGTCAAGGCATTATTGGATACCGGGGCTACCAAATCCTTCATCAATACAAGTACACGCCAGTTGCTGCGCCGCCATAACGCCCCCGTACGACATCACCATCACCGCACCCACTTGGCTAATGGCGAGCCTGTAATCAGTAACGAGCACTATCCACTGACGATGACCATCGAGGGTCAAGTCGTTAACGGGGTGGTGACTTACATGAGACAGCTCACGGAGGAAATGGTGCTCGGGGTAGACATACTGAGCGACGCCGATTTTCGAATGAGCCTATGCGGCAAGCAGGTACCATGGCCAGTATTGCCAAGCTCAACCGAGCTACCAATAGTGGAGCGAAGAGATAATCTCTGCATGTTGGGAGGGAAACCTCTGTCAGGTCCACAAGAAGAGACGTTAAAGGCGCTGCTAGACGAGGAACTACCGAAGTTTGAACTACTACCGAAAATAACTAATGCCGCCGTACATCGCATCAGGTTGACAACCGACCAGCCGTTTAAACAGCGGTATTATCCCAAAAACCCCGCAATGCAAAAGGTGATTGATGATGAAATCAATGAGCTGCTCCAGGATGATAAAATAGAGCCATCGAAAAGCCCATATAGTTCACCTATAGTATTGGTGAAGAAGAAAACTGGCTCGTGGAGAGTGTGTGTCGATTATCGACAACTAAACGGTATCACCATCATGGACGCCTATCCGCTCCCACAGATAGTAGCCATACTTGACAAATTAAAGCGAGCAAACTTCATTTCTACTATAGACCTTAAACAGGGCTACTGGCAGATACCTTTGCACCCAGATTCCCGTGCCTACACAGCGTTCACAGTACCAGGGCGCGGACGATATCAGTGGAAAGTCATGTCGTGTGGCCTGAATTCAGCTGCAGCCACATTTCAGCGGATGTTGGACGGTATTATAGGCCCAGATATGGATGAATACGCTTTCGCTTACCTGGACGACATTATCGTCGTAAGCAGTACGTTCAATGAGCACCTCAAGCATTTGAGAGAAGTGTTCACCATGTTACAGGCGGCAAACTTGCGCATCAACAAAGAGAAATGCGAGTTCTGCAAGAGCCAATTAAAGTACTTAGGCCATGTGGTAAGTGAACAAGGCATAAGCACCGACCCGGATAAAATAGCCGCTGTCCAGGAGTTGAACGCCCCGCGAAACATAAAGGAACTAAGGCGAGTGATGGGGATCACATCGTGGTACCGCCGTTTTATACAGAATTTTTCCTAGTTGGCAACTCCGCTGACCAAACTACTCAAGAAAAACCAGGAGTGGGTTTGGGGACCAGAACAAATTCAAGCTTTTTCCGAACTAAAGAGACGCTTAACCGAGGCGCCCGTGTTAATGTGCCCAAATTTTGAACTGCCGTTTACTCTGCAAACCGATGCCAGCCAATACGGGCTCGGAGTGGTTTTGGCGCAACACACGGATTAGCAAGAAAGGGTGATAGCCTATGCCAGTCGCACCCTTACCGACCTAGAAAAAAAATATTCTACCACCGAAAAAGAATGCCTGGCCATATTGTTCGGCATACGGAAAATGCGACCGTATCTCGAGGGGTACCACTTCACTGTCGTCACCGACCATCATTCTTTGAAATGGTTACACTCCCTCGACAACCCTTCTGGGCGATTAGCACGCTGAGCGATAGAACTCCAGCAATACGAGTTCGATATCAAGTACCGGAAAGGCGCGATGAATGTCGTAGCAGACGCGCTTTCAAGGGATCCGTTACCATTCAACCCCAGTGATCTATCCATTCTTTGTAGCCCTACCGACGACTGGACCGAACGACGCACCAGGCAAATGGAATTAAATCCTGCGCAGTACCCAGAGTACCGAATAGTAGACAACAAACTATATCGCAAATTCCCCGCTCACCCACTTTGCAGTCAAGAAGATGACTGGAGGTTGTGTGTACCATTTGCCGAAAGAAAAAAGGTCATGTTTGAGAATCATGACGTCACAACCGCTGGACACCTTGGGATTGCCAAAACAGCAGTCCGCATCATGAAAGCCTTTTACTGGCCTGGCATGTATCGCGACATAGCACGCTATGTAAGGAGCTGTTCTGTGTGCATAGCATACAAAGCGTCACAGCAAAAACCAAGCGGACTAATGCATACCAATGTACCCAACACTCCGTGGGATACAGTATGTGTGGATTTCGTTGGGCCCTTCCACGTTCCATGAAAGGTCATACCATGATGTTGGTAATGGTAGACCGATTTACTAAATGGGTGGAAGCGGTACCATTGAGAGCAGCAACCAGTCAAGCCGTGATCAAAGCATTGCGAGAACGAGTTATAACACGATTCGGAGTTCCCCGCATTTTACTCTCCGACAACGGAAGCCAGTTCACTAGCACTATCATTACTGACTTTTTACGCGAAATGGGTATACAGCAGCGCTTCACCGCTCCTTACTCTCCGCAAGAAAACCCAACCGAACGTGTCAATAGAGTACTTAAAACAATGATAACGCAATATGTGCATAACAGCCACCGCACATGGGACGAGCATTTGCCTGAATTTTCTTTCGCAATAAATACGAGTAGACATGACTCAACAGGTTTTTCCCCCGCCTTTCTTAATTTTGGAAGAGAGATCTCCGCCTCTCCGCATCATTCGCTACCTGCCAACGACAATACAGAGACACCCTCGATTATGCGAGAAAGAATACGAATTCTGTACCAGCTGGTGACCAGCAATTTACAAGCCGCTGCACAACGGCAGGCAAGGCAATATAATATAAGAAGGAGAGCGTGGCGACCCAGTATTGGTGAGCATGTGTATAAAAAGGTTAGAGTACTCTCGTCGGCTGTCAATCACTTTACCGAAAAATTGGCTCCAAAGTACGAAGGGCCATACGAAGTCCTCCGCTTTGACTCACCAGTTATTGTCGTATTGCGAAGAATGAAGGGGAAACGCAGCAATGAGAAAAGTACCGTTCGGGCTCATGTAAAAGATCTGAGAGGATTCTTGTCGCCAGACGATGAAAGTATAAATCCAGAAGATCAACTGAATTTCATTCAGTCCGCATCAGTCAATCGCCGAGAAAGTACAACGATGAAGCATTCCGAGGAAGAGTCAGACGCGGGACTGTCTTGGAAACGCAAGCATACTGCGCCGGAGAAGGTAGCAACCGGCACACCAAGGACTGCCATATATTTGCCTGACCTACCAGCCACAACTACCAAGCGACGTATCACCCATACGCCAAAATCAGTTGGCCTTATAAATAACGCTACTGTAACCACCAGCCACTGCGTCAAACAATCCAGCAAGCCTGCAACTACCAGCCACCGCGCCAAACAACCCAGCAACCATACAACTACCAGTCAAAAGCCACCAAAAACCCGTCCAGGGCCGCCAACCACCAGTCAAAGGCCACCCACCAATAGTCAAGGGCCACCAAACACCAGTCGCGGCCCGTCAACCATGCCAAAATACCATGACATGCCACCAGTCGATCAGGAGTATGCCATATCAAAGAAGCCCACACCCAGTCACATCCCAGTCTCGACCAGCATCTCCCAGAGACCCATCAGTGCCCCCAATATGAGGCTAGGCAAGCCGGCAACTATCACCAGCGGGGAAGCACAAACCAGGCAGACACTCATAAACATACCGGCGCCGCAAAGTGGAATCAACTTCAACGCTAGCCCCTGCGGCACGGAGCTACCAGGACAACGCCCCGGAATCTCCAGCAGTGCTCATGCCAGAGAATCAATGTTAGCCTACCATGGAGACCGCAATACTAAGGGAAAAGAAGACCCATTCAAAGGCATAAACGTTAAGGAGCACCACCTATACCATCCCGACAGACGTCGCCAACGTTTCTATTTTAAGAGGTCGTCTTTGTTATTAAAACATGTAGAGGAAGGAAGAAAAAATCCACAGAGAAGCAGGAGAATGCTACGGAAACTATTTATAGACGGGAAGGTTCACGTCTCCGAAGAGGAGGGAGTATGTAACGAAGCATTTGTGGCTTAGTTACATGCTTGAAGTATGCAGGGGGAATTTACTTAGCAGCCTTCTGGGCGCCACCAAATAATAATGCATGAAGTATGCAACGATAAATGGCCAAATACTAATGCATGAAGTATGCAATGATAAATGGTTTAGCACCATATGGGTATACTACAGCATGGTAGGCTGTACTTTAGCCAACAACAACTACGCAGCAGCTGTATACCTGGCAGAGTACACACAGCAGAGATAAATGGAAAGGGGAAAAAGCGAATGGTAAACAGCAATGTATATTGCTTATGGGCTGCACACTACATTGCAGCGATGAACGCACATATGGTAATCAAGTTGTTGTTCGTGTTAAGCAGCAGCATGGCAACCTCACCGTGTAGTTTTTTTTATATGAAGTGCGCACGGCACACAGATTGAAAACGAGTATAAATAGGGCAGCCAAATGATGGAAAATCATCATTCCGCCGGCACAGTCCAACAGCACAAGTCGTCCCAAGAAAAAGGTAACTAACAAGGTAAAAGGTAAAATCATTTTAAAAATATAATATTTATTAAGTATTGTGCCACCAGGGGCAGAGACTAATACCTGTTGATCCGACCGGCCATAGCTTGAGTTTCTACCCTACCAAGGCCCTCGTGGTGCTTGTTGTTTCTACCCTACCAAGGCCCTCGTGGTGCTTGTCGTTTCTACCCTACCAAGGCCCTCGTGGTGCTTGTCGTTTCTACCCTACCAAGGCCCTCGTGGTGCTTGTCGTTTCTACCCTACCAAGGCCCTCGTGGTGCTTGTCGTTTCTACCCTACCAAGGCCCTCGTGGTGCTTGTCGTTTCTACCCTACCAAGGCCCTCGTGGTGCTTGCCGTTTCTACCCCAATAAACAATTTTTGGTTAAAAAACGGTTTATTAACCGGATTATAACCCGAGGTTATTTACCGTAAAAGTTAGAAAGACGTCTCAGAAACGTTCCAGAGACGTTCCCATTACCCGATTTGGTCAGTAACTTTCTAACCGGAGTTCTGTAGTGGTAATTTAAAAGCCGGTTAAAAGCAGTTAGTTTAAAACTACTTTTTGGAGTTAAAAACCAACTGTTTTTGTATAGTACATTTAACGTTTTCAAAACGTTTTTTCCGAGCGTTGTTTTGCCGCTTTTTAATAACCGTTTTATTTTGGTTTCCATGTAACCTATATTTTAGGTTTTTTAATAACCAGTTTTATTTTAAAGTAGAGTTTTTACTGGGTTCGGAAAAAACCCTGTATTTGGTTCCAAAATTGGTTTATAAATAACCGTTTTCCAACTGAAAGTAAATAGCCTTGTAAAAGAAATATGGCTTCAAAATTACTTTTGTATACAGTATTTATTTAGAGTTAAAAAATAACTTACTCTAAACAGTTTTAATATTACTTAAAACTAGAATTTTAAATTGAATTAAAAACTAAATATTAATATATATAACAATAATAATATTATATTAAAAATACTGTTGTTGCTGTTGCTGATGCTCCTGCTGGTGATCCTGCTGGTGCTATTGCTGTTGCTGTTGTTGTTGCTGTTGCTGTTGGTATTGCTCTTGGTGTTGGTGCTGCTCTTGGTGTTGGTGTTGCTCTTGGTGTTGTTGGTGTGTCATTTTCATCCCTGTGGAAAAGAAGAAAAATTTATGTTTTTATTAAAATATGCACAAGAGTACAAGTACATGTAACTAAAAGACTAAGTAAAACAAAAACTTGGTTAAAGAATAATCATTATAAGTAAGATAAAGAAAACATGAGTGAAGTTGATCTTAAAAGGTCTTTGATTCCACCTGAAAAAAAAGTCAAACATGCAAAAGAGTACTTTTACCCTTATAAAAACAAACGCCTCATAATAAGAGTATAATATTTTTATTAGTTTTGTAGAAATGTACTTACAAAAGTTTCAAGCGAAAACGAGCCTGCTTGATGTACGTTTTAAAAAAATTTGTCCGAAAAGCTGGCGAACCGGTCCCTAACCGCCTCAACGACTGCCCCGAAAATGTTCTTGTAGACAACAAATTTTTTTTGAAGTGAAACTTCTTATGCGACTTGCAAACATGAAGCGTTACATGAAAGAGTTACACTCTTGTGTTACACTCCCGTGTTACACTCCCGTGTTACACTCCCGTGTTAAACGCTGTCATCAATTCCGCGCCATTCATCCCAACGATTTCATTGTAGTAAAATGTGTTTTTCTTTTGTACCGAATAACGAAACGTTACTCACAAAAAAATGTCGTTACTTTTACGATGTCGTTACTGTCGTTACTTTCGTTACTGTCGTTACTTTCGTTACTGTCGTTACTTTCGTTACTGTCGCTACTTTCGTTACTTTCGTTACTGTCGTTACTGTCGTTACTTTCGTTACTTTCGTTACTTTCGTTACTTTCGTTACTTTCGTTACTTTCGTTACTTTCGTTACTTACGTTACTTTCGTTACTTTCGTTACTCGGTATCGGTATCGGCATTTCGTATGTTTAGTTACTTTGGGTAGTTTGGTACTCGGATAGTTAGTGGAGGCATAATCATGTATATATAAGCAATTTCCATTTACGCCCGGCTCAAAAATGTTCGATCATGTCTAAACATGTTTGATCATGTCTCAACATGTTTGATCATGTCTAAACATGTTTGATCATGTCTAAACATGTTTGATCATGTCTAAACATGTTTGATCATGTCTAAACATGTTTGATCATGTCTAAACATGTTTGATCATGTCTAAACATGTTTGATCATGTCTAAACATGTTTGATCATGTCTACACATGTTTGATCATGTCTAAACATGTTTGATCATGTCTTAACATGTTTGATCATGTCTAAACATGTATGTAAATGTTCTCCGTCTTGGGCTTAGGTGTTAAGACTGCGGTCTTCATTGGTCGGTCAGTCAGCTACCACTGACACTGGCCAATCAACGGTTTCAGAAAGGTCCCTGGTATTCTATTCCATACATAAGTACTATGTATGTACATACTTTAAAATCCTAGTTTTCGTCCTCTAATCTCCACCAAAAAATAAAAAATTGTTCTATGAAATGGTGTTAAGTACATACATATGCCGTGAAAATTTACTCCGATCCATCTCTTTTCTTTTTCTTTTAAAGAAACAATACGAGTTCACTCAAAATAAATTTCTACCCCTTCCTATTTTCATTTTCATATTAGGAAGTTTCACTTCTTCCGCGCGGGGGGACTGCACGCACTATTTTTTTTTGTTTGACGTGCCTAGCCACGAATATTCGGCCAACAGCTTGTCATCGAAGAGCAGCTTGGCGATGGTCCTTATGGTTTTGTTGGCGTTCATGCCACCAAATGTGCCCAATTTTCGAATCTGTTTAAATGAAAAGAAAAAAAGAAAAAAGAAAAAGCATTTAGAAAATATTTCAAACCACAATACCAAAACGTTACCAAAAAATCGGATTTTCATATATTATTAAACACCTCAAGTATTATTTCACTAGTTATTCCTTATGAACGCAAGTAAATAAATAAATAAAAATGACTGAAAAAACACAGCTGTGGTCACTTTTCTACTTGCTACATATGAACGCAAGTAAAAAAATAACTGAAAAAAACCACGCTCAAGTTATTTTAATACTCACTTCATATGAACGCAAGTAAAAAAATAACTGAAAAAACACAGCTGTGGTTATTTTTCAACTTGCTACCTAAGAACGCAAGTAAAAAAATAACTCAAACTATGATGAACAAAAATGAAAACAATAAAAAATTGCTTACCTTATATTTCTCAATTTATTGATTATATATTTTCTATTATTGTTTTCTCGATTCACTTTTTACTTTTTTTTATATTTTCTTAAACACCGCACACGCGACGATATAGCGACAAACCAAAACCACGAACCACCACCGACGACGCAACGCACTCAACTGAATACTCAACTTAAACGAAACTGGTAATGGAAATACCAAAAAATATGAAAAGAGAGAAACAAAACAGACAATCGCGATCTGCAAAAGAAATGTTTCTATTTGGACTTTTGTATGTCTAATATTTATAATACTCGCTTAATGTGACATTTTGTTGTTTTATTGATATCGTGTGGAATATTTTATGTGAAAGTAGCTTTCGTCAGGTAATGTCCAATTATTTAGTACTTCATGCACGTACTATACTTTAGACATACAAAGGTTTGGATTCAATTAATTGCAGTTTTTAAGCATTTGGGACTCATTCAAAATGAAACGGTGGTAATAGTGATTTTCAATGAAATAGAGAAATGGAAACTGAGAACAAAGAAAATATGTTATTTTTAAGCAACTAGGAAAAACATAGTTATTTTGAAGCCGAATATAGAAGTTATTTTGAAACCAATTTCTAACGTTTCAACCACTATACCTGGTTATCGTTTAACCGAAAATTAGTTAAAAGTTACATTGCGGTTAAAAAATAACCTTAATTTGAACCACGCTGTCGAAAAACAGATCTGGTTATTTTGCAACTAAAAAAATAAGTTATTTTGAGACCAATTTCTAACGTGGTTGGTTTTTAACCACTTAAACCTGGTTATTGTTTAACCGAAAATTGATTAAAAGTTACATTGCGGTTAAAAAATAACCAAAATTTAACCACGCTGTCAAAACAACAGATCTGGTTATTTTGCAACTAAAAAAATAAGTTATTTTGAGACCAATTTCTAACGTGGTTTGTTTTTAACCACTTATACATGGTTATTATTTAACAAAAATTAATTAAAAGTAAATTTTTTTTTTTTTTTTTTTTAATATTCGTAATGAAAAAATTTGGTCTTTTCTGGTATAAGACCACATTGATGAAGACATATAAAATTGTTGACTTGGGGTTCAGATATTCACATATTACATCAGAAAAAAGTCTTATACGCGACATTAAAATGTCTTATTCCTATATAATTGGCGCAATTGTAGAGTATCCCACGATACTGAGGTTCCATTCGACGGGCATGCTTTCTTTCGACCATGTTATGCAGAAAGGCTATCTGTACCTGTAATATTTGATTTAAGTTTGCATATGGCAAGCTTTACTTTTTCTAGGTCAGTCAGCGAGAAGATACACACAATTTACCTGCACTATGAGTTTGCAACATCTTTCCGCCGCCAAGTTGATACCAATTAGAGCATTCATCGCTCCTCATTGCAGGTTTATTGCTATAAAACAAAACAGTCGGTATTTATTTATTTATTTATTTATTTATATTAACAAATCAGGGGTTCGTTTCGATAATGTATAATAATTATCTACTGTCAAAAGCAGTTACATTTTTCTCAAGAAAATGCTGACAACAACCAAATTTTAAATATTTCTCCTACAAAAATATTGTTTTACTTTGTTACAATAAAGTAAAATTTTAATTCGCTCGCACCTATTTTTTTGTTTTTATCTCTCAAAAGAATTATTTTAAATTAAGTCACTTCAACAGTTCCGTCACATGTCCACTACATTAAGGTTTTTTTTTTTTTGAAATCCTCTGTCAGTAAAATTTATCACAGTTTACAAAAAGAAAAAAAAAATTAATAAAATTTTTTTTTTGTTTTTGTTGAAAAAAGAAATCGTTCGTTGTGACATTGATATTTCAGTCATTTCAGTTCGTGGTTCATCGGGCAACATCTCTTGACCTATACAACATTATTCTTTTCTTCTCATGGCCTCCCCGTTTATATTCGGAATGATATTGCTTACCAGCTTCTACCACAATACGGCCTCTGTTCTAATAAGAACTTTAATTTCATGTGGTTAAAATTCACCGTCCGTAAGCATATCATTCACTATTGTTTTATTTACAGAAGCCCCAATTTAGATAGCAATTCGACCTCTAACGAGTTTGATGCGCTATCTGACTCCATAGTAAGAATTGTTTCCCTATATCCTCAAACTGAAATCGCAATTGAGGGCGAATTCAATGTTCACAATTCTGGTTGGCTTCGACATTCTGGCCAGACAACACCCAAGGAAAGTGTGTTGAGATCTTCGCTGAGTTTAACCAGTTAACTCAACTTGTTGATGAGCCCACTCGGGTTCCAGATATTGAAGGCCATGCGGCCAACACTCTTGACTTATTTCTCACTTCTCATCCCGAAAAATACAGGGTTGTAGTATCATCTCCTTTAGGCAAATCGGACCATTGTGTCATATCGGTAGATTTTTCGCTTTCCGTCACGGTAAAAAAAGATAAAGTCCCCAAAAGAACTGTGTGGCAATATGAGAAAGCCAATTGGGACGGCCTGAATAATTTCTTTCAAAATTTTAATTGGTCATTGTGCTTTCTCGACGGAAACGTTGATGCTTCAGCTGATATGATATCTAACGTAATTCTCAACGGCATGAGAAATTTTGTTCCTCACAGAACAAAAAGTATCATCCCCAAAGAGAATTCGTGGTTTGATTCAAGCTGTAAGGAGGCGATTAGGGATAGAGAAAGTAGTTTTCGAAAATTTAAAGGCAACCCTACAGTAGAAAATCGAAATTTGTTCAAACGGGCCAGATATATCTGTAATGCTCATATACAAAATGCCAAGTTTTTGCATGACCAAAAAGTAAGGCAAAAAATACTATTGTGTCCAAAAGGAAGTAAAAACTTTTGGTCTTTTGTGAAGAACATTAAGAACTCGGCCACGTCATCGGTTCCAACGCTCGTCTTCAATGACTCTCCGTATGTCAGCTCCATCGACAAAGCCAATTTGCTGGCAGCTCAATTTGCTGCCAACTCGACACTTCCTCATAGCATATTGGCTCCACCTGAGCTCGAGTCTGCAAATTCTTTGATGAAGTAGATATTTTTTCGAACTCGCTCGGTTTGAGAGTCCTTAAAGATCTCAATATACACAAATCCTCTGGTCCAGATGGTATCCCCGCCGTTATTCTGAAGAGGTGTTTTTCTACGCTGGCAAAACCACTGCGTAAACTTTTCCATCTTTCCTCTTCTGCTGGGATTTTTCCGAGCAGATGGAAAACTGCATTTGTCCAGTCGGTCCCTTAAAAAAGCGAATCTTCCTCCCCTTCCAATTGCCGTCCAATTGCACTTACGTCCTTTCTTTCCAAGGTCATGGAAACGTTGATAAACCGTCAACTTATGAAATATCTTGAAGAACGAAAGCTTATTAATGACCGTCAGTACGGCTTTCGTAGCAAACGGTCCACTGGTGATTTGATGGCTTATCTCACCGAAAAGTGGAACCAATCTTTACATTGTTTTGGAGAAAGTAAGATTATTGCGCTTGATATTTCTAAAGTATTTGATAGAGTTTCGCATGAGGCTCTTTTATCGAAAATGCGTGCTTTTGGTATCGATGAGTCTCTTCTTCGTTGGATTAGAAACTACCTTTCCGACCGTTCAATACAAGTTGTGTTGGATGGTTTTAAGTCTGATACCCACTTCATAAATGCTGGTGTGCCCCAGGGCTCCGTTTTGTCTCCGACTCTCTTCCTCATTTTCATAAATGATCTCTTGTCTGAAACTTCTAATCCACTTAACTGTTTTGCTGACGACTCGACTCTCAGCTTTTCATATTCGTTTCCAAACTCACATCCCTGCTCTTCGGATGTGGAACTGGTACGGTTGCGTATGATAAGCTCATTGAATTCTGACCTTGACAGCATTGTTGCAAGGGGTCTTATGAATAGAGTAGAATTTAATGCTTCGAAAACTCAATACTGTCTCTTGTCGTTGAAGCTTAACAGTCCCCCATTGCCATTATCCATGAATGGTACCTGCATCGAAGAAACCGAAAAGCTGTCAGTACTTGGTATGTGTGTAAACGATGATCTTCGTTGAAATGACCACATATTTGAAGTCGCCAAAAACGCTGCTAAATGCTTAGGTTTCTTGAGAAGATGCAGGAAGTTCTTCACCCCTTCTGATCTGGCTACAATTTATAAGGTCTTCATCCGCCCAAAACTGGAGTATAACTCCCATATCTGGTCAGGTCCTTCTCAAACATCTTTGCACCTCCTTGATAGGGTACAAAATAGAGCCTTAAAATTGATAGGTGATAGTTCAATCGTAGAATCAATTGATTCTCTTGAACATCGTCGAAACGTTGCCTGTCTCACTCTGTTTTATCGCTTTTTTTACAAACAGTGCTCTAGTGTAATAGCCAGTTGCATTCCTCCCCTGAAACAATTTAGCCGCAACAACCGCCTCGCTAGGAATGTTCATCAGTTTTACCTTGAGCCCAACTTCGGACGTACACTCAAGTATAGAGATTCGTATTTCAGTCGCACCACCCGAATGTGGAATGTTTTACCTGGCTCTGTATTTCCCCTTCATTACGATTCACAAAATTTCAAAAGCAACGTGCATCGGTGTCTCCTTTCAAATCCTCTCCTATTTTCCTAAATGCTCGCACTGTGTTTAA
Source organism: Melanostoma mellinum (assembly GCA_914767635.1). Classification (NCBI taxonomy): domain Eukaryota; kingdom Metazoa; phylum Arthropoda; class Insecta; order Diptera; family Syrphidae; genus Melanostoma; species Melanostoma mellinum. The sequence goes on from OU612058.1 coordinate 104,698,139, forward strand.
CAACATTATAAGGGTCTTCATAACCCCTTGATGTGCGCGCTGATTATAAAAAAAAAAAACACAAGAAAATACATATATGCTATAAATGGGTATAAGAAATGAGAATTGATTTAAACTTACCCATCGTGATAACCTTGTATGGTTCTTCCGACTCTAATGGTTCACTTAGACCAATTTCATTATCAGCAAAAAAACGAATCATGTACTCGTGATTCTCCTGTAGCTCTTTGATTTGGAATCTCTGTACATCTGGTGGTACGCGTCCAACCTCAATCCACATGGTCTTGCGTAGATCACGAATGGCAATATTGTAAACGAGTAGTGGCGCACCTTCATCCGACTCGGGAATACCCCATTCAAAGATATGCGCATTGACTGCAATTACTCTTGCTTCCAATGGACCAGTTGGTGCCGAAGCAACGGTTAACAAAAAAGAAGTATTGAGCTTTGTTTTGAGTGATTTGAAATTGTATAAAATGCAGCATATACTTGCGTGTGTTTTCAATGAAATGCTATCAGTAGAAGCTGGTGAGCTAAGACCCACGGAGTCTTCAGCATATACTCTGAATGTGTATTCACATTTGTCTTTCAAATTTTCAACCGTGTATTGTAGACAATGAGCGTCCAACGTAACAACCCTTGTGGAATGCTCATCACTGTTGCTGTAAGGGAGTTAATGTGGCAGCACTGAATGTGCTTTGGTACTCACCACCCGGTGGCGACACTGGCAACGATCTGTCATTCTTCATTTCTTTTAATATGTTTCTTCTTCCTTTGGTTTGTGTTCTGTTTCCTATACTTTATCTTTGTTCATTCAGCAATCATCTTCCATAGAATAAAGTTGGCATTTCAGTTGACAATTTAAATCGTTTGTTTTTTGTTGGGAAGAAGAGTCAATACAAATTCCTCTAAGATATTTTCGAGTGTGAAGTTATTGGCAAAGTATTTTACATTTTTGGTGCCTCCTGTGAGGAATTTGGCTCACATTTTGGCTGGGATTTTGGCTCACATTTCGGCTTGGCTTTTATATACATCGATCCGGCTGGTGTTACATACATACATACATTTTTGCTGTTTGTTGCTGTGCATTTACACATACATTGATCTTTGTTGGCTTTATATACATCTGGCTGGCTTGAAGACGATTCGGTTTCTTTGGAAATGACGATCCAGGTAAACGTCATGGAAGAACTTAATCTGCGTACAACGGCAATCACCGCAATCAGGCGGATTGCCACAAATATTGGCAACAACAGTTTTTCTGCTGATGGATTTGTCCTTCAGCAGGAACTGAACTTATTGGAATGGCATTTTGATCGGTTTGTGGCTGCCCACGATGCCTTGATAGAGGAAGCAGAACCGAACGATTTTGAGGCCCACCGCCAACTGTTCAACGATAAGGAGATTCTTCACAACACCACAATTGCAAAGTTGCGACGAATGACGACAACCATAAAGACTGAGGACCTTCAAGTGGCATCCGATTCGGTGGGAAACTCATCTACGATGAAGTTGAAGCTGGATGTACTGTCGGTCCCAAGATTCAATGGCACCTTACAGAACTGGCTGGCTTTCAAGGACACGTTCGAGACACTCGTCCATTCACAGGACTTCTTTGAGGCTTACAAACTTGGCAAACTACGCGAGGCAGTTCAAGGCGACGCAGTGGCATTGGTTGGTGGCACATACACCGGTCGGTGGCTATGGCGGGGTATGGAAGGCGCTTAAGAAGCGATATGACAATCCAAGGCAACTGGTGGAGATACATGTCTCCAGATTTATTGGAATAAAACAGCAAACGGTGGAATCCACATCCACCTTGCTCTATATGGTTGACACGGCGAGGGAGGCGTTTCGAGCATTAAAGGTCATGGAATTGCCAGTGGAGAGCTGGGATGCACTGGCTGTTCCAATTGTGACCTCGAAGATTCCAACTGCGACTCAACAGGCCTGGGGTATGAGTAGAACTACCAACGAAATCCCTTAGGTCGAGGAACTACTTATATTCGTGGAGAAACGCGCCCACAGTTTGTCATCGGATGTATTGCGATGAAGAAAGAAAAAAGAGAAACCCTCACCCTTCAACCAACACCCCACGTCTGGTGAAATCGAATTTGGCTGCTACAGCACCTGGAAATTGCGAGTACTGCGACTCGAAGATCCATCGAATAAGCAACTGTCCAAAGTTTTTGGCGATTCCGGTGACTGAGCGTTTTGGCAAATTACGTGGGTTAAATCTTTGCTACAATTGTTTACAGCCTGGACGCGCAACGAGATCCTGTCCTGGTGGTAAATGTAAGACTTGCCAAGGCAAACGTCATACAATACTGTGTCGTGTTGGCACTTCCAGCTCAACAACGATGGATTCGAAGGCGGTGAATGTGACTCCAACAGTTACGACAACGTCGACTCAGCCACCTCGGAACTACCCATCATGACTGCAATTGTTTTTAACAGTGGGCGAACAATAAGTGTTATTGGCAACAGCAATTGTTTATATGAAGGATGGCTATGGCTCCATGCAGCGCTGCCAGATCATTTCTGACCCGGGCAGCCAGGTCAGTTTTATGAAACACAGCTTTTTTAGACAGTTATCTATTTGCAGAAAAACCGGCTACTATACCAGTTCAAGGCATTGGCTTGGCTTCGACGCACACCCGTGGCTGTGCTACAATCATATGGAATCACGTGACTATACCTTTGGCATGGATATAAAGTTCTTTTTGCTTCCATCCATCACTTCCCTGACTCCAATTGCTGATATTGAACCATCTTGCTGGCATCATCTACGCAATCTGGCATTGGCAGACCCAACATTTGGTCCAACGGGTCAAATTGATGCTCTTATCGGAGCTGACGTTTGGGGTGACATCATCCGAGATGGCATAGAACGTGGTTCAGATGGTGGACCATTTGCACAACTTACAACATTGGGATGGGTGGTCTTTGGCAAAGCAACCATTCACACTTCATCGATACCAGGCATAAGCTCACTATAAACAATTCATGGCAACATGAATGGCAGCACTGGTTATCTCTGTGCATTGTTGTGTATTTCATAGCTCTGTCTTAAACTAATTAAATACTGTGTATTTCGTACTTTTATTTTAAACTGTGATTTGTTTCAGTAATCTTTTTAGTTTAAGCATCTACTTATCAGTTTACTTTGGTTCAAAGTCTTGTGAATAATTAATATAACAAAGTTGTTGAATTAATTTAGATTCTGAATTCGTTTCACCTATAGTTGTATTGGTAAGACATTATTTTCCGTTCTTATGTTGAGTCAGTGGCGTAGCATAGGGGGGGGGGGGGGTTGGGGATAACCCCCCCCCCCCCCCCCCCCCCCGAAAATATTTCAGTCGAATATCATTTAAACGCTTCATTTATTTTTTTTTTGTTTTATTGATGCAAATTTGTTTCTCATATTTAAAATTTAAGTTCGAGCTTTTCACAAATCAGTATCTAAACACATGTATGTTTGTGTTTTGCCTACATTGAGCTATAGAAAACAGTTGAAATGCGTTAGTAGGGCTCCTATTTACCTATTTATAAAAATCATTGACTTATTAAACATGGACTGCTAGGATCCAACTTCACGATGGTTCCACGTATTCTGAGCTATACTAGCGAGCATAATTTCAGCGGAAAACTAGTGAAACATTTTTGACACTGCTAAATAATCACGCTAGCTAAATCACAGCAGATGTCGGTAGTGTTTTAGTTAAGAGTAAGATATTGGCTAGTGTAACCAAAAATGAGTGCAATCATTATTATCAACTTTTGTATAGAGAATTAATGCAACTAGCAGTCCATGTATCATAAGTCAATACAATGCTTCAATCACATTGATCTATTACGCCAGTTCCCGAAGAAAAATCTCACTGAGCGCTCAATGTCACTTTGACGGAGCTCAAACAGTTTTGTGGAACATAATTCTCAGCTCAACTGTGTCCTTGTTTTCAAACTTTTACTCATCATCATCAGAATGTACAACGAAAATTCGCTGATGCTGAAAAAATAGCCGAGTCTATAGGAGAAAAAATTTAAGTTTCCAGGATTGTGCATCGTCAAAAACACCGACAAAATTACCAAAGCAGTTCAGCAGAAGATTATTACCGTATATCAATACTCATACTTTTCCTGGATCACTTCATATCATCCTTATCTGACAGATTTGCGAAACACAAAAAAAATTTTTTCAATAATCGGAAATACCATCCCTGAAAAAATGGTCAGGAAAGACGTTGAGAATATTGATGAAACCGCGGAAGTATTAATGAATCAATGGCCAACAGCGACTGAGGCAGCTGCTTCAACCGTAATAAATGAAGTGTTATTTTGGAGACAACGTTGGGTTGGGCCAGAAACTCAACCAAAGACATTTATAGAATCATTAAATCTTTGTAACGATGCACTTTTTCCAAACATTTTCAAGTTTTTGAAAATAGGTGCAACATTGGCTGCGACCATTGCTAGCAGCGAGCGTAGTTTTTCCACGTTGAGGCGTCTAAAATATTGGATTAGGAATTCTACAGGCGAAGATAGGCTGAATGGGCTTGCTCTTATGAGCATTAACAGGCACATTGACATTAAGGTGGAAGAAGTTATCGAATGATTCGCGCAAAGCAGAGAAGAATTGATTTATAATTTCGTGTATTTTCATATGTTCTTATTTTCTGCATTTTATTATTATATATCAATAGATTGGAAAAAACCTAATCAATACAATTGAACAACAACTTTTACTTATGTACAAATATTAACATGTTATTATGCAGTGGGTAAATGCCTCGACAATTCGAACTCACCTCTGTTTGCTTGCTATGGGCCATGTGGAAATGTTTTTCATGCCAAATGTATTGGAAAAGGTGAACAGCGTTTCAGTCCCATTAGAACAAACTGATGTAGTTTATATGGTTGCAATTAGTTCACCATCAGTGAGTAACGATTTGGATGCTGTTCCCTTAGAATCTATTACTCGAATGGAAGCAGTCCCCAAACCTAGATCCATTTTTGTATCTCGGCTGAGACCTGAGCTCATACCGAATGATGTTTGCATTATTTAGTTACAAAGAAACTTATTCCTAGTGAAAACTTTATTAAATGTTCTAAAATAAGTAAAACTGATAGTTTTGTTTCGTCTTTTAAATTACTTGTCCCACCCTTATTGTTTGACTCTCTTTGTGACAGTAATATTTGGCCAGCTGGTGCTCTTGTTAAAGAATTCTCTAGCTACAACAAAAAGAATAAAAATGTATTAAAGAGTATTCCAAAAAAACTAAAAAGATTTTCCCTCTTCTACCAAAATGTTAGAGGGCTTCGCAGTAAAACTGCAGATTTATATGTGAATTCTCTCGTTTTCTTACATGATGTGTTTGCTTTGACGGAAACGTGGCTTAACCCAAGCCATTTGAATACCGAAATCCTCAGCCAAGAATTTTCCGTCTGCCGTAAAGATCGGCATATAGACAAACCAGAAGCTGTTGGAGGTGGTGTTCTTATTGCGGTCAGAAACACGTTTATGTCATCTCGTATACACTTTCCATTTCATTTGTCTATTGATGTGTGTTTGTGTGTTTTTCATCATAAATGTTTATATTGTCCCTGAAAGCTTAGCACCAGTTTATGCTGAGCTATCTCTTATTTTGGATTATGTCTTCGAAATATCCGATCTTGAAAGCCAGATTCTATTACTGGGTGACTTTAATTTACCATACATTCAGTGGCTACCCTCTGATGATGGTTCCTTTCAAAAAGCTTCCCTGTCTTCACCACAACAGGAGCTTTCCTGTTTAGACAACATAATTTCTTCTGACTTACGGCAAGTAAGCTGTATTAGAAACTATCAAAGTCGTATGTTAGATTTAGGGTGGTATTCACCAAGAAATCTTAAACTAAGTGCCTCATAAACCTATTCACCGACCACTATTAGTGCAGATTTATGAGCGCTCATAACACTTAAGAGTGGTCGCTACCACTCTTAAGTTATGAGCGGTTGTTGTTTTAAATAACTTCGAAAATTCGAAATTTACTGACAGCGTCATTTGTGGTTGTTATTCAAAAATCATAAATAACTGTTGAAAAAAATAAGAAATTCGAATTATGGTTTGCAATACAGAGAATGAATTAATTTTACGTTCTACCATTTCTTAAATTTCCGATAATTTTTTCTGTTTTTGGTTTGCTTAACAGCTGATTTTGACAATTGACACTGAAATTTTCGAAGTAGTTCGAAAAGTGTGCGTTCACAGGCTCAAAACCCTTGTTTTTCGAATATTCGAATTAGCTTAGACTAGACCCTATTATTGCTTGGTGAATAGCACATCCAAATTTAAAACTAAGAGCCTCTTAGCACCCTTAGTCTTTTCTTCTGACGCTATTAAGACTGTTGTAATGCAATCAAATTCTGGTATCACAAGAATAGATGACTTACACCCACCTTTAGATATCTTTATTGAACTTAGCAATGTGATTGACGAAAGAAGTAGTCCATATGACTGTTCATATACCTTTGACTTTCGAAAAGCGAACTTCGATTTGCTTTCGGATGAATTAAGCAGGGCTGGTATTGAAAAAATATCAACTCTAGCAAATCTTGACGAAGCAGTCAGCTGTTTCTACTCTATTTTAAAAGATTGCATGAATAAAACAAACAAACAAAAATTATTGCCAGCCGTGGTTTACCAAAGAACTAAAAGTTCTGCGGAATAAAAGAAACAAGGCTTGGAAAACTTATTTGACCACTCTTTCTCTAACTGACCACCAAGTGTTCATAAGTCTTTTTGAAGACTCCAGAACGCTTTCTCAAAATCTTTATTCCAGCTATGTATCTCAAATGAGTTGCTCTCTTAAAAATGACCCAAAAAGCTTTTGGTCCTTTGTAACTCCAAAAAGAAATCAGACGGCTATCCAGCAAATTTTATTTATAATAGCAATCTTTTGAAGGATACTCCTGACATATGCAATGCCTTTGCAAATCATTTTTGTGGCTCTTTTTGTAGTACACCTCTCAAAATTGATGAAAACTATTTTGAGTATTTAACTCACTGTTCTCAAGTAAGTTTTAATAGTATCCCCATTTACAGTGATAGAATTATTCATTACCTTTTTTCTCTAAATGATGACGTTTCATCTGGTCCGGATATGATACCACTTATAGTTTTAAAAAAGTGTTCTTTACGCTTAGCCTTACCTCTCGAATACCTTTTCAAGCTTTCTTTAAAGTCCGGAAAATTTCCTAGTTTGTGGAAAAAGTCTTTTATTACCCCTGTTTTCAATACGGGTGAAAAAATAGATGTAAAAAACTACAGGTCAATTGCAAAGCTTTCACGCATTCCTAAGCTGTTTGAACAAGTAGTCTGCGAAAGTATATCATTCTTTGCAAGGAATATAATCTGTAATCAACAACACGGATTTATGCAAAGAAGATCAACGGCTACTAATCTTCTCTCCTTTTACCATAAATGCTCTAATACACTCGAAAAAGGGTATGAGTTAGACTGCATTTATACTGATTTCTCTAACGCCTTCGACCAACTTTCTCATAATATTATATTATATAAACTAAAAGCGTTTGGATTTCCACCAGTATTTATTGTTTGGATAAGTTCATACTTAAAAAATAGATCTTACCAAGTCAAATTTCGTAACGTCTTGTCAAATTCTTTCAATGGTCTGTCTGGTGTGCCACAAGAGAGTCACCTTGGTCCTCTTCTTTTCATTATTGCAATAAATGACGTCATTTCTAGTATATCATACAGCGACATTCTAATTTTTGCTGACGATATAAAGATTTTCAAATCTATAGAATATTCGTCAGATCGCAATTTATTACAAAAAGATATCGACAGTTTTGTTAGATGGTGTTCTAAAAACGGTCTTAGTTTGAACCCTTCCAAGTGTCAAAGTATGACGTTCTCACGCAAAAGGGTTCCCTCTATTGCAAATTATTCAATATCTCAGCAATCATTATTTCAAGTCTCGAATTTCCGTGATCTTGGTGTCATTTTTAGTACTAACCTTGAATTCAATGAACACATAAACCTCATAACAAGCAAAGCAAATTCAATGCTTGGGTTTATAAAGAGATGGGCAAAAGAATTAAACGACCCCTATGTTACACTTTCCTTATACAACTGTCATGTTCGTCCCTATCTCGAGTATGCTTCTTAGGTTTGGTCACCTCTATATGAAGTTCATAAATCTCGTATTGAGGCAGTACAACACAGATTCATACGTTTTGCCCTGAAAGGTCTTCCCTGGGAAGATCCTTTTAATCTCCCCCCTTATGAAAAACGTATTCGTCTTTTAAATCTTCAACCACTCTCACAAAGACGGATCAACAATGATTTAGTATTTTTCCATCAACTTATAACAGGTTCAATTGATGCTCCTGACTTGCTCTCTCACATAGGATTCAACTATCGCGGAGGATCTCACCAGCTACGAAATCTGGAGTTTTTGCATTGCTACCACCACAGAACTAACTATGGCATGCATGAGCCATAAGCTCGCATGAGTAGGTTATACAACTCTAACCCTCTTACTTCAGATTTCAATCTTAGTAGAAGTAGTTTAAAATTAAAGCTAAAAAACAGTGCTCCACAAGCATGATTTTTGTTTTGTATTTAATTTATATCTAATTTGTATTTAAATTGTATTTAATTTATTAGGTAATCGTATTTTTTTTTTTTATACTTTCAATAATGTTTTTAAAGTTTGATTTTGTTTTATCGATGTAGTAAAAGTTAATTATGTTAAATGTTATGTCCTTGTTCGAATACGTTCTTTTGTTTTGTGTTGTCGTTTTTACTAACCACTAACACTTGCATTAATGATGAAGAGCGTAGATAAGTGCGTACATATGAGCTTGCTCCAAGCTCAGTACCGCTTAGGACTCTGAGATGCAAAAAAAAAAAAAAAAACATCTCAGAGGGAGATGAGCGACTCGACTTCGCTATGGCACGCATTTCCGAAGCAGACACCGACACATCAACAGTTGACAGTTGAGCAGATTGGCAACTAACAGGAGCTTAAGACGCTGAAACTATCGAAGAGGCAATACAATTGGCAACTGACGTCAAGAAGATATGGAAGACAAGGACATTTTCATTTTTGCAAATGGCAGTCCAACAATAAAATGGCATCGGCTCAAATTGTTCCTAAAATTCCTTACCTCAGATGGGGGGAAATTTCAGAACCACGAGTTAAAAGACAAACACCGAGAAGTACTGTCGGTATGCTGTTTATTTCAAAACTAAAATATAAAATCTTAACCTACGCTTATATATACTGTTTTTGTGATAGCGATAAGGGACAACAAAAACACACACACAAATTCTGGACCCAAGCGCAAGTAATCAGTTGCTTGTTATCTCAATTTGTGTGTGCGCTCATGTTTGCTAGAAAAGATATCCTTAGCAAACATAATGCATATCACTTATCTTATCACTAGTGTTCAATGTTTGAACATTCTGCCCCGCCTCATAGAGCAGACAGGGAGAAGACAATCTCAGATTTTTCATTCTTTCTTTTTATATACAGAATAATAACAATAATAATTATTACAATAGTAATAAATAAAGATGCATGGCCACTTATCTGATGAAACTTAACTAATTTAGTGTTTGACTCATATTCCCGCATATCACGAACTTGTGATATCAATTGTCGGATGCTGTTCCTAGTCTCTACTAGCGATGAGTTCGTTAGAGTCAGTTGGTTCTCAGTTATCAGATCTATATTCTTTGTCCATGTCATCGCAAGAGGGTCAGCCTTCACATTTGATCCTAATTGATACCCAGATGTTATTTTGATTCCTTCAATTTACATCCTGGTGCCAAAGTCAATATACCTTGAGAAGGTAGTTCCACTAATCCTTGTTCATAATCGCTACAGTTTAGGTCCATTGTTGATTGGTTGTATGTTTTGAACAGCCAACGGTTGTTTCCAGACAACTCTTTCCAAAATGGGTGATAAGAAATTTCCTTGAATTGGCATTCAGCAAGCTTTGAATTCTTTAAGGCTGACATTTCACAGGATCTGTCGGTAGCAGCTTTCCACACCCAATTCTTTTGACATAAGAATCTCCATCTTCATTTCATTTTTAATCCATTTTTTATTCATTTTCACTTACAACTACTTACATGCTAACAAAAATGTATAAAACTAGCTTATATAATATCTTGACTAACTTACTGACCCTAATAAGGTACTCTAAATTAAACAATATCTAAATTCTAATGCCTTTCGGCCTAAGGATAACTTATTAATTTACAACTTATAGATATGGTTAAGACTAAGAAAAATTGAAAAACTTAGTTTTCTAGATCATTTTTTTATATGTTCTTAAAAATTACTTAAATCTAATTGAAACTACTTAAAACAACTTAAAACTAGAGCAGCCACAGCAGCTTTTTTTGTTTTTTTTTGTAATATTTTTTTTTTTTTTGAGTTTTTGTTTTGTAATTTTTTTTTGTTTTTTATGATTTTTTTTTTTTTTTGCCACTGTGACTGTGTCTACCCCCTACCCTAAGACTAACACGCTAAACCTTTGTAAGCCAGCCATTGGCGACTGACTTCATCATCAATAACAATTTGTTGCTCGGACAACCACCAGAACATATCTGACATTTTAACAACGTCACTGCGATCGCGATCTGAGACCGCCCTACTCAACCGGAGGAGCTCTTCAACTTCTCCGCCTACTGCGGCGACGTCACGGTTGTAAAGGAGCCGTCTATCTACGGACTTACGGCAGACGGGGTAGATTAACGGAACCGCCAATCTGTCCTGAATCAAACCTATCATGTCAAAATGGAGGAAAGCCTCCGGTGGGACAAATCCACTGAAACATGTACTCTCCAAATATTCTATGTTGGGGTAGTAGGCCCCAAATATCAGGCCATTGTTCGAAGACATCGCCCTTGCAGTGTGACCCCGAGTCAGTTTTATCATGAAGTTTTCGATTCTGTTTATTTGAGCCCCGTTGTAAAGGACCCCATTAGGATAATATCTTCTGTACTCCGACTCTGGTGTTCTGTGCAATCCAAGACAGGTACGCAGACACTGTCTCTCAAACACCCTAATCTTTTCCATCTGAGACGAACATTGAACCACACAGGGCACCCATAGACAATCATTGGCCTTATGAGGGCCATGTAGTAAATCACCTTCACTCTGCTATCAAGTTGACTGCTGTGAAACAGTCGCCTCGTCAGAGCAAAAGCTCCTCTAGCCCTGGCCAGAGCCGCATCCATATGTTTGTTAAAATATAGATACTGATCTAGCCAAATGCCGAGATACTTGACTACTACTTTGTTTGGCAGTGGGTGGCCATGTAGATCAACGATCACCAGCTTTCGCCAGTTCTTTCTCATATCCCATGAGGCCCGAGCCAACGGGGTTCTAAACACAATTGTTTCCGATTTCTGAAAGTTGATTTTCAACTTCCAGTCATCGCAATATTGCTGAATCTTATCGAAGTCATTTTGCAAGAGACTTCTGATGTCTTCGATCTTGGGACCTGTTCTGTACGCAATGAGGTCGTCGGCGTACGCTATAGCATGGTGAAGATAACGAATTAGATCGCCAGTGAAAATGCTAAATAAAATAGGCGAATTCACCGCTCCCTGTTGCAAACCGTTCTGTATTTTAAAAGTTCTGGTAGAAGTTATATTGCAACTTTTCACAACAAACGTTCTACCATGAAGCATGTCATTAAGAATATATAGCATGCCATACCTTTTCAACCATACCTCATGCCATACCTTTTCAACTTATAGAAAAGACCGTCTAACCAAACGGTATCGAATGCCTTCTCCAAGTCAACCAGACATGCACCCGTACACTGCTTTTTAGCTTTGTTCCATTGAATATCAGATACAAGTTTAGACGCAGCATGTATGGTATCATGGCCCGCCTTAAAACCGAACTGATTTTCTGGAATAATATGTTTGTCCTCAGCCCATGTGGACAAAGCTCTATTGAGAACTTTCTCGAATACTTTGCTGATACTCGGAAGAAGACTAATTGACCGGAGATTTGCTGGATTGGAACCATCCTTCCCTTTTTTAAGGAGAGGATGGACCACTGCCATCTTCCAACGCACTGGATAATATGCATTATTCAGCGCATTGTTGAACAACGTGGTGTATATGTCCACCGCTTCCGCAGGGAGGTTTCGCAGCACAACATTGGGTATGCCGTCGACTCCTGCTGACTTCTTTTTCTTTATTTTGTGAAAGATGTTCTCGAGGTCCATCTTAGAAACGAACAGGGTGTTATCCCCGTTTCGCTGGGCGATGACTGCTTTTGCAAGTCGGTCGTCATTGAACCTAGTGAAACCAGGATTCTCTTCCTTCCAGGCTCCTTTTGCAGGTATTTAGTTGTGGTTCCGTAATCAGTGTATACATAAGGTCTACTGTATTGTACGCCATGTATTCTGCAGTTGGTTGAGCTATTATCGTCTTTCCTCTTAATTCCATTAGTAACGGAATCAAGTTGTAAACCTCTGATGGTGCGTAATTAATAAGTGGTATATCAGCTCTAATCACTAATCGAGTACCGATAATAGTACCGTTAGCCACCATTGAGTTGTAAGTGTCTTTAACAATATTCCCTTCCTGTTGTCCCAACATTGTGAGATCACTTGGCAGATTACTTTCAATGAAGTCTATCTCTTTCATGAGTTGTGATGGTTTGAGTAAATGTGGATTTACATGACCATGATTCATGTCTATGAGCAACGTGATGATATCTGATTGGATGCTATCACATTCTTCAATCATAGTATTAACTTGTATTGCCAGTGACTGAAATTGTAATACCAATTTTTCAGCATTCTGGAACTGGACTGAGTGCGTGTAGAATGTGTTTAGCTGTTGAGTTAACCTTTCCAGGTTGTTATTCACATCCTCAGTTGTTTTCTTTAATATGTTTGTTGTAGAATCAATTAAAGATGTCTGTTTTTCACTTAGCTGTTTTAACTGTTGTTGATTTCCAACAGGGCTTTCATATTTTCCGTTATTTCCTCTCTAACATCTGCGTCCATCGTACCAAAGAGTATGTGTAAGATTGATCCGACAAATTCCAATGGTGCTCTTCTTTTTCTATTCTTCATCATAAACAGCTCATTGTTTGATGCCAATATTCGAAACTTCCTTCTCATTAGTTGAACCATTGATTCACAGGATTCCTTGAAGTAAGTCAATTTATGACAATGTCTCTCTAACTGTAATAAACGATTAATTTCCAATTTGATCTTACAACATTCATTTTTCCGATATTGTCTAAATATATTGCGGAATTTCGCATAAGCCTTGTAAGATAAGTCCCTTTAGTGCCTATTGCCAGCGGTGCTCCTTCAAGAACAGCGGTCGTCATTAGTAGTAGCATTAACATAATGGCAATTTTGCTCATTTTTGGAATCCTTGTTACTGATTTCATTGAATTAGAAATCCTTATGTCAGTATGTTTTGATTCTGTCGACTCTTGAGGACATACAATAATTTTGTGTATAGGCCGCTTCAACGTACTCCATCATTTCCAGTGTGCACTGCCGTTATTTTACCTAACGGCCATCTGGATGGCGGTGTATTCTCGTCTTTGATGATGACTATATCATTCTCTTTAACATTATTTTGTTGTGTTTTCCACTTCCTCCTCTATTGAAGCGTATGTAAATATTCGTTTTTCAACCGGTTCTAAAAATCTCTCTTCATTTTTTGAATAAGTTTCCATTTGTCGGTGGAATTAATTGTAAGATCGCTTACTGATTCAGGGCAATCGATCAAGGGTCTTCCAATTAGAAAATGGCCTGGAGTCAGTACATCTAAATCCTCTGCATTGTTGCTATTGAGTGCACAGAGTGGCCGGGAATTCAAAACTCCTACAATTCGGGCTAAGAGAGTTGACATTTCTTCGATGGTTAACTTCAAATCTCCTACTACTCGCCTTAGATGATGCTTCACTGCCTTCACTCCAGCTTCCCGAATTCCTCCAAAGTAAGGGGCTGCCGGTGGTATTAAATGCCATTGAATCCTTTCTGATTTTAGCATCTGACTAATGTCTGAATTCTGTTTGATTGCTTGTAAGAATACCTTATCCATTTTTGTCTGCTAGCACCTACAAAATTGGCTCCATTGTCAGAGTAAAGATGAGCACTCTTCCCTCTTCTGCCGAAAAAACGTCGTAAAGCTGCCATAAAAGCTTCTGTTGTCATATCGCTCACTGCTTCTAAGTGTATTGCCTTTGTTGACATACACACGAAAACACTTATATAGCCTTTGAACAATTTCTGTCCTCTTCCTTTCGAACATCTCATCAGTACAGGTCCAGCATAATCAATTCCAGTATGTTTAAGTGGATGTGATACAGTAACTCGATATTCTGGTAAATTTCCCATTATCTGTCCTGCTACACACTGTCGATATCTTATGCATTTTGGGCATAATCTGATGCATTTTTTTACAGCATTTTGTAATCCAACGATCCAGTACCTTCGCCTTATTATGGTTTCCATGACGCGAATGGATCCATGTAATGTTGCTTGATGTGTGTCTTCAATTATTGCTATAGTTATATTTGATTTGTTTGAAATGACTGGATGCTTCTGATTGTATTGTAAGTTAGATAACTGCAACCTGCCGCCTACTCTTAGAATATCATCTTTATCCAAGAACGGATTTAAATTGATAATTCTATTGTTTGGATTAATGTATTTCTTTTGTTGTAGACATTTTATTTCTGTTTCAAATTCGCTTTTTTGATGATGTTTCACAATGAGTTTCCAAGCGTATTCTACTTCGTCTACCGGAGAAAAGTTAAAAGATGCATTTACTCGCATCTTTTTCCGAATGAAGCGTATGATAAATGCTACTATTCTTTGAAGTTTTTGTAAAACTGGAGTATCTTGTCATAAGATCATCTAAAAAGTGTTTATTGATGTTGTCTGCAGCCATCATTAATACAGTTGGTCCATATGTTTCTTCACACTGTTTGGGACACTTTTCTTTAAGCCATTCCGGCCCGTTCCACCAGAGTGTATGTGTGCTTAGCTGGTTCGCATATATTCCTCTTGATGCTACATTTGCTGGGTTTTGCTTAGAGACAACATGTCTCCATTTAGCTTTAGGAATAAGTACATTAATCTCATTCACTCTGGTTCTAACAAAATTGTCTTTGGATTTATTATTTTGTATCCAACAAAGAGTTATTGTTGAATCACTCCATGCATGTACTTCATAATCTCTATTAATGACCTTTATAATTCTGTGCAAAAGTCTTGCTAGTAGTGTGATGCTTCTTTTACTTAGGCTGGGGTATACTCAGGGTGTCCAGGGTCTACCCAAGGAAGCTTCGTAAGACTTGGGCTTCGGCGGTCCAACTTCTTAAATGAAAACGAGGAGACGGTCGGATACAGTTTAAATAAGTCTATATTTATTTATTTCTATTTTTCTCGGTTCTCTCAGGATGTGGTTTACAATGTTATATACAAGTTTTTACTCTGATTCAAAAATAGTGGTTGTCCCGGTCTGGCTAAGGGCTCGGTTCTGGCGCTGGTCTCCGGGACGCCTCTTCTTCTCGGGGTAGCGATGTTAGATCCCTCAGGTGTATAGGTCGCAGCAACTGTTACTTCTATCTATCAATGGTAAACGTCTGTCTGCTTTAGGCAGGGCACTCTGTCGGCGGCGGCGGATTTCGTAACCAAAGTCTGCGGAGTGTGGTCGGCAGAACAATATATCGGCGGCGGCGGACTACGTGGGAAGTGCCTGCGTTGATTTCTTCTCTGGATTCACTTCAACTCTTGGGAACGGCAGAACAATTCATCGGCGTTGGCGGACTTCGTAGGAAGTGTACGCGTCTATTTGGAGGCAAAACACTCTGTCGGCGGCGGCGGATTTCGTAGTAATAGTCTGTGGTTGTGGGAATGAGATTTCCTCTTTGAATGATTGATGTCGATCGTATTAAAGGAAACCTAATCGCTCGGCCAAATGAAACCGCAACGAATAGGTCGGTTCTTAAAGACGCCCAATAATCAAGAAGAACTTACACGAGTGGCCAAGTAAACCACCTCAATGTAATTCCCTTAGACGGAGATTAAATTAAGAAGAACTTACACGATTGGCCAAATAAACCACCTCAATGTAATTCCCTTAGACGGAGATTAAATTAAGAAGAACTTACACGATTGGCCAAATAAACCACCTCAATGTAATTCCCTTAGACGGAGATTAAATTAAGAAGAACTTACACGATTGGCCAAATAAACCACCTCAATGTAATTCCCTTAGACGGAGATCGAAGCAAGAAGAACTTACACGATTGGCCAAATAAACCACCTCAATGTAATTCCCTTGGAAAGTAGACTATGAAAGTCGAAATTGGGGAAGAGAAAAAGTAATGTACGTTAAGGCATAAAAGCCCGTAAATCTTTTTTTCTGACTTATCGCAATTAATTCACTCCTATTCATAGATTTTCCTACTATAAGTAAGTGTGAATTGAAAGGCAATGATAATATTCCATACAAAAATAGGCTGGCTATTGGCAATGCATTTCCCCATAAGGAAATGCACACAAACTAAGCGGCAAGCAATATTTGGCCTTGGAATAAACTTTTAGTGTGGGATTTAATTGCGTGTGGGCAATAAAAAAAAACAAACACGTACAGTGTTTTGGTGCGGTGTTTTGGAGAAATTGTGACGCTTTGTCACAGATCCCCCCTTCTTAGAAAGACGAGAACCCTCTCGTCTCAACGCCCTCCGGCATTGACTGGAAGAGTTCGTATATGTTTTTC
This sequence comes from Melanostoma mellinum, assembly GCA_914767635.1. Taxonomy (NCBI): domain Eukaryota; kingdom Metazoa; phylum Arthropoda; class Insecta; order Diptera; family Syrphidae; genus Melanostoma; species Melanostoma mellinum. Next base: position 104,714,935 of record OU612058.1, read on the forward strand.
TGTTTTGAGGGACTTAAATCCTGCCCTTCTTTTTCTTTATATATTTTATATTTTTTATTTTTTTTCCCTTTTTTTTCCTTTTTTTTTTCTTTGTTTGTTTTTTTTTTTTTTTTTCCGGTTTCTTCTTTTTCTTCTTTTCTTCTTTTTTTCTTAAACGTTATAAAAAAAAATAAACAAAATAACCTAATACCTATCCTGAGAGAAAAACAATAATTTACTATGATTATAACAAAAAAATCAAACCCGCTCGTCCTAACACTCCCTTAGCTCCATTGGAACCACCTTGCTCCTTCCCTGGAATGATAGCATCGCCTCGGTCCCGGTATTGTTGGGGGTTACATCGATGATATCGCATCTTCTCCGTAGAAAGAACGGTTTGGTGTCTCTTCGGAACACGAAGTTGACGCCTCGAAACGGGTCTGCTGTTCTACCCTTCTGGCGGTCGGCTCTTCTTCGCTGTGTTTTGGTGAGCGGAGGCCGCTCGTGGGTGTTCTGTCGGGTGGGCCTCTGGATTTCGGACTTGACCGTGGGATTCTTTTTCGGTGGGTAAAATCGGTGATCTTTCCGGCTCGCCCTGTCCTTCCCTGATTGGACATGTACCATTTGGACTTCGGGGCTTGGCGGAGTTCGGATAAGTACGGCTGGTTGATGCACAGGCTTGCGGCTCACAAGGCGAGTAGTTGTTTCGCTGGCTGCTTCGGCCCTTGTCAACTGTACGACGACCGGACGGACTCCAGGATGTGGTCGACGGGGTTGCTTTGGTTGTCTCTAACAGGGATTGTACGGAGAGACGGGCCGTGGTCTTTTGGTCGTGGGCATCGCTGGCTTAGTTTTAAGCGCTGGCTTCGATATGTCTTTCACGTTCCCTATCTTCGGTAGTCGTTGCACCCAATTAATGTTTTTACTGTTTAAACTAGGTCTTTGCCTCACTTCGGTTGGTGGTCGATTGAGGGCTTCCTTATTTGCAAACGCCTGCGCAATGTCGGTTGTTCGGTAGTTCTTTATCTGACATGCGTTTGCTGTTACCGTGGTCAATTTTGGGTTTCGTATAGGTGCTCGGCTCGTAGCAGCTGTGTGCATGGCAAGTCTGCGGCCTCCAAGCATTATCGTGCATCCTGCTTTTGATTAAAGGTCCATACCTAATATGGCGTCTTCTGCCAAGGTGGGTAGGAAAATAGTTTCTCCTTGCACTATTTTACCATTTAAATTCAGAGACAGGACATAATGCTCGGATGGTACGGCTGTTCGGCCGTCAGCAAATGCTACGGCATGCGGCTGGTCTCTTCTAGCTACTCTGAGTTGGCGGCATTCTTCTCGTAAGCCAGGGCCGATAAAAGATCGAGAAGAACCGGTGTCGACCAAGGCATAATATACTCGGTCGCCAGCCTCGATAGGTACGAACGGTCGAGGGTCGGTTGAACTGGTTGAGCCAGGTTGGCGGATAACGGCGTTGGAACTCCGGTGACAAGGGCAATCTTTGGTGAGGCGACCGTCCTCCCCACAGTAGGAACAGAACAATCTGAAAGGGCGTCGGCAATCTCTCTTATTATGCCCCCTTTGCTTGCATTGCCAACAATGCGTGCTTCTGTCGTACGCGGCGGTAGGTGGCGGTATCGGTGTTCGCGGCACGACGGCCTGACTAGAGTAGGCGGGTGAAGGCCTCTGTACTTGCAATCGAGGAACAGGTGCGGTCGGGTACTGGTATTGCTGATGACTTGAGGCAGGACGAGAGTTTCGCTCTTCTTGGCGTACGAACTCGTATTCCTCCGCAAGATCCATCAACTCATCTAAGGTCGTAAATTCTATACGCTTGATGTAGAGTCGGTACTCTGGTCGTAGTGCGTCATAGATGCGGTCTACGTTATCCTCGATAGTCATGCGTGGGTGTTGTCGGATCAGGTACTGGAATGAACGTACATAGTCTTTAGCTTTCTCCTTGGGGCCTTGTTTCTTGCGCATTATTTCATCTTCCAGTTTATGGAAATAACGTGCTGGCAAGAAATGACGTAGGAAGGCCTGGCGAAATACTGCCCAAGTGGTTAAAGCGTCTCGGTTAATCCTGAACCACTCTAGAGCCGTGTTGCGGAAAATTTCGGGCAGTGTCCGGAGCATGCCGTTTAATGGTATCTCGTAACACGCTGCCAGGTCCTCGATTCTCTCCAAGAATTCTAAAGGTTTCCCGGAGCCGTCGAAACGGAATCCCCACTTGCGCACCGTATTCATTTATTCGGCTTCAAAACTGCGTCCGAATCGGCCTGGTGGCGGATATGTGGCTGCGGTCTGGTAAGTATGAGGACTGTCATGTGGTTCGACTTGCGGAGGGGCGGAAACTGCTCGTTCGGATCTGGCGAGGGGACAGTAATTCGCTGTTCGAGAAGAAATGGGTGCGGGCATGGCTGGTGTCTGGAACACTGGTACTTGAAGTCTGCTTTGGAACACTTTCTGCTGCTTATGTTCCGACGTGGATGGGGGTACGTGCGAACCAGTAGCCTGGTCTTCCTCGTCCGAAAGGTCGGAGTTATTCCTTTCCTCCACCTTGTCTTCCCACTCAGCGCACAAATTCTGTGTTGAGCGGTGCGTACGGGCTTCTTTCAGGTGGCGACTCAGGCGTTGACGTAACTCTTGGACCGTTCCACTGGTGTCTTGTCCCCGTAGGGTCAGTGTCTCTATTAATTCGGGCTTTTTCAGGAAATAGATGAATCCCAAGTTCTGGTATGGATTTGAATCCTCTTCTAATCCCTGGGCATCTTCAGGTACTTTGGGGCCGGTCTCGGTAGGCATCTTAGAAGCTGGTCGGTTAGGTTTCGGTGTCGGTCGGTGGACTCTGCGTCAGTTCCTGGACAGGTACGGCGGACGGCTGAACTTTCTGCAGGTCCCTGCTCGGGCGCTAAATTGTGATGCTTCTTTTACTTAGGCTGGGGTATACTCAGGGTGTCCAGGGTCTACCCAAGGAAGCTTCGTAAGACTTGGGCTTCGGCGGTCCAACTTCTTAAATGAAAACGAGGAGACGGTCGGATACAGTTTAAATAAGTCTATATTTATTTATTTCTATTTTTCTCGGTTCTCTCAGGATGTGGTTTACAATGTTATATACAAGTTTTTACTCTGATTCAAAAATAGTGGTTGTCCCGGTCTGGCTAAGGGCTCGGTTCTGGCGCTGGTCTCCGGGACGCCTCTTCTTCTCGGGGTAGCGATGTTAGATCCCTCAGGTGTATAGGTCGCAGCAACTGTTACTTCTATCTATCAATGGTAAACGTCTGTCTGCTTTAGGCAGGGCACTCTGTCGGCGGCGGCGGATTTCGTAACCAAAGTCTGCGGAGTGTGGTCGGCAGATCAATATATCGGCGGCGGCGGACTACGTGGGAAGTGCCTGCGTTGATTTCTTCTCTGGATTCACTTCAACTCTTGGGAACGGCAGAACAATTCATCGGCGTTGGCGGACTTCGTAGGAAGTGTACGCGTCTATTTGGAGGCAAAACACTCTGTCGGCGGCGGCGGATTTCGTAGTAATAGTCTGTGGTTGTGGGAATGAGATTTCCTCTTTGAATGATTGATGTCGATCGTATTAAAGGAAACCTAATCGCTCGGCCAAATGAAACCGCAACGAATAGGTCGGTTCTTAAAGACGCCCAATAATCAAGAAGAACTTACACGAGTGGCCAAGTAAACCACCTCAATGTAATTCCCTTAGACGGAGATTAAATTAAGAAGAACTTACACGATTGGCCAAATAAACCACCTCAATGTAATTCCCTTAGACGGAGATTAAATTAAGAAGAACTTACACGATTGGCCAAATAAACCACCTCAATGTAATTCCCTTAGACGGAGATTAAATTAAGAAGAACTTACACGATTGGCCAAATAAACCACCTCAATGTAATTCCCTTAGACGGAGATCGAAGCAAGAAGAACTTACACGATTGGCCAAATAAACCACCTCAATGTAATTCCCTTGGAAAGTAGACTATGAAAGTCGAAATTGGGGAAGAGAAAAAGTAATGTACGTTAAGGCATAAAAGCCCGTAAATCTTTTTTTCTGACTTATCGCAATTAATTCACTCCTATTCATAGATTTTCCTACTATAAGTAAGTGTGAATTGAAACGCAATGATAATATTCCATACAAAAATAGGCTGGCTTGGCAATGCATTTCCCCATAAGGAAATGCACACAAACTAAGCGGCAAGCAATATTTGGCCTTGGAATAAACTTTTAGTGTGGAATTTAATTGCGTGTGGGCAATAAAAAAAAACAAACACGTACAGTGTTTTGGTGCGGTGTTTTGGAGAAATTGTGACGCTTCGTCACAGTAGTTGTGCCGCACAGAGTTCTAATTTCGGAAGTGTTTTTCTGTTCTTTATTGGATTTACTTTGCTCTTCCCACTTATCAGAGTAGTAGATGAGTTGATCTTCATAGACACCACCGCTGCGTATGCGTCAGCAAAGCCGTGTAGCTCAATTTTCGTCCCAACAGATGATTGCAGCCATCGAGGAATTTTTATTTCATTAAGACTAGATATGTGTTGTATGAAACTATTCCATTCATTCTTCAAGTTTTCTTCAAGTTCACTGTCCCATGGAATTTCTTGAATCCATAATTTCTGCATAAAAAGCTTGGCAACTACTGTGACTGGTGACAGCCAACCCAAAGGATCGAATATTCGGGCAAGATTTGATAATGCAATTCGTTTCATAATTTTATCATCAGTCGATAAATTTAAATAGAATTTAAATTCGTCTTGTGTTGGATCCCAATTTAGTCCTAGAGTCTTAACTGATTCGTTATATGTATTTAATTTCAATCAGTTGATTGTTGCCACAATAAGGAATGCTATTAGTTATTTTTAAATCATTTGCCAACCTTTTCTTAAATGAAAACCATACTTTTTAAGTTCTGTGGATACATTCTGTTGAATTTCTATGCATTTTTCCATATTATCTGCTCCTGTCATAAGGTCATCCATGTAGAAATCTTCTCGGATTATTTTTGCTGTATCACCGTTTGTTTTACTGCAATTGTTGGCTTTGTCCATTAAGGTCTGTACAGCCAAGAATGGTGCAGCTGTCGTTCCAAAGGTTACAGTAGTAAGTCGATACTCCTTTAAAGCCTTGTTTTTGTTGTCTCTCCACAGGATATGTTATTATGTTGGTATTCTTGATCATCTCTTGCTATTTTGATTTGCCGGTACATCTTTTCAATATCTCCAGTTATCGCATATCTCCACAACATCCACTTTAAGATGATATCAAAAATATATCTTTTTGCAGTCTTCGACCATTTGACGTTTTAGCAGACGCATCAAAGACCACCTGCAGCTTTGTAGTTAGACTGTTCGCTTTTATTATTGCCTGATGAGGTAAATAGTATTTTCCCATGTTAACTTTTTCGACTTCTTGCATATGACCTAGTTCTAAATATTCGTTCATAAACTTCGAATATTCTTCTTTTAGAACTTTGTCAGACTCAAATTTTTTTTCCAAACTAAGAAATCGAGCTACGGCCTGTTTTTTAGAGTCTCCAAGTTCTTTGTCTTTTTTGAGCGGGAGAGCCACTATATACCTTCCATCGATGTCCACTATTTTATTATTTGCGTAAGCTTCCAAGCATATCTAGTTGGTCTTCAGTTTTTCAATGTGAATCATTCTGCGATACTTCTTCAATTTCCCAAAATTGCTCCAGATTTGTAACGGCAGTTGTTAGTTTTTTATTTATTGGTTTATCATTTTTAATTATTCCAGACACTATCCAGCCAAATTTCGTGGATTGTCCCAATACTCCATCAATTTTTATTATTTTATCTTCCAGAATTTTGCCGTATAAATCACCTCCTTTTACCACGTCTATTCTATCCGATTTGTTGAGCAATGGATCTGCGAGCACACAATTACTACAGTGGTTAAAATTAAAATCAAAACTTCTGCTTGGTTGAGCCTTAGCAAATGTTGGTAGCACCAATGCCTCAACTTTGATTACATGTGTACTCAAAAAACGTGGCTTAAGTTCTATCAAAACTTTGCTCTTAGATATTCCCACTGTCGTATTTCCAATTCCTTGAAGTTCGGTTCTATCTTTAGTCCGGTGAATGGCTAATATTTGTGCGGCCTCTTCGGATATCATTATTTCTTGGGATCCTATTTCTATTAATGCACGCATTAGCATGAACTCACCGGTTTTTGATTTCACTTGTATTTGTGCAGTTGCCAGAAAAATGGCTGATGAAGCGCCTTCCCTCGTCACTGTTGCTGTTAGTTGTTCTCCTTTTTTCTCTGCATCAAAGTCTTTATCGTGAAGAATCGTATTGTGGTTACGATTACAAATTTGGCATTTTTCTGTTTTGCTTGTGCATTTGGTGTTTATTGTGTGGTCTAAACACCCAAAGCATACTTTTGATTTCCGAGTCCAACTTCTTCGTTCCGCCACGAACCAGACATTTGGCAATAAAAACATTTTATCTGCTTTGTAAAAAACGTGTGCTGTTTTTGGTTATTCTTTTGAGCATTGTTGCTTCCACTCGCATTTCCTTTCATTGCCTCAAGTGTTTGGTACTGTTGCGCCAGGAATTGTAAAACGTCGTCCAAGCTCTGGATTTCTCTGGTTTTTTTTTTCTTCACCCCTTGCTTGTACTGCCTTAGGGTTTCTTTGTCCAGTTTCCTTATAACCACTCTAGCTATAAATGGACAGGCATCATTTAGTGGTGTCTTAAGATTTTTTAGTGCTAATATGCACTCATTTGTGGTGTCTAATAACTTTTTAACAGAACTTGCTGACTCGCCATTAATTGTTGGCTGATCAAGTAATCTGTCAACCAGAGTTGTAAACAGCAATCTTCAATTCTCGAATCTCTGTTCGAGCATACTCCATGCCGCTTCATAATTCGTCTCAGTAACGTTGAGATGCATGATGAGCTTTCCTGCTTCACCTTTGACTTCAGCCTTAACTCTGAACATCTTTTCTACGTTCGAGATATGCTTTACTTCATGAACTAATTTCACGAATAAATCACGGAAGGACATCTATTCGTTTAAATCGCCATAAAAGACTGGAATTTTAACTTCTTCCAGCTTCAGTCTGGAGGACTTCTTCTGGATCTCGGGTTTTGTTGCTTCCTCTTCAAATATTTTTTGGACATTAGAGGCGATCTTTGCCGATTCTTCGTAGATGTCCTCAATATCATTGTCATAATATCCGAGGTCTACCGTGATCTTATTATAAATCAATTTCAGATCATTGAATTTTTCCACCGCGTCTTTTTCTTCTCGGGATGAGATTTTTTCTGGATAAGACGGTCGCTTATCCATTTGACGTTTGAAGTTTTCATGCCGTCGGTAAAACATCTTAATGAGGTTTGTTTCCAATGTTGATGCAAATGTCGGCAGTGTTCGTTCCATATAGAACTTAGTCTGTTCCTTATTTCCAACTCAGATTTACGATTGGTTTTATTTATGAGCTTGTAATGAATAAGCACAAATTCATCCCCTATTTGTTTTTGGGATTTGTATAGTTTATCTTTTTTCTCCATTTTAATTGATTTTTGGACTTTTTTTTAACACAGCACTATCAATTCGGTGTCTAAGTCCCGATTACACTTACTTTACTGTCAGCCGTAAAGTGCGCTATTGCAAATACTAATTTTGAAAGGTAATTAACTATATTTTCTTTGCTTTTTAGCAATTTGAGAAAATTTTACCAATCAAAATTTATTATAACTTCTTATTTAAATTTCCTTCGCCTCAATGACGATTGAGAACATATAAAACAAGGATCCGTTTCGAAGGACCAAATGTTCCTAAAATTCCTTACCTCTGATGGGGGGAAATTTCAGAACCGCGAGTTAAAAGACAAACACCGAGAAGTACTTTCGGTATGCTGTTTATTTCAAAACTAAAATATAAAATCTTAACCTGCGCTTATATATACTGTTTTGACAATCCATGCTCAGCGAACGAAATCGAGTTAGGCACTTCAGAGGCGACAGTTCTTGGCTTGCATTGGAATCCAACGACGGACTACTTCTTTTGTCACATCTATATTGGCAAAGGCAAGATGGCATCTACAGGGTGTCCCGTAATTCATTTTACATACTTTGGGACATGATTCTTGGTCATATTCTAAGAAAAAAATTGTTTTACAGTAAAGTCCGTTTCTCAAGTTTGACATCACTTTTTGACAATTTAAAAAAAGGCTAACTTTGGTGTACCCTGACCTGTGTTAAATTCGATAACTTTGTCAATACTGATGATAGAGACCTAATCTTAAACTTAATTTTTTGTAGAAATAACAACCTTTAAGACTGTATTTAAGTTAAGCTTCCATAGGTTTAGAGTTGCCAGATTTTCAATTCTAAGTGGTCTTCAAATTTTCTTCCCAAAACAAAGTTTTGACTTTGAGGTCATTTTTTGGAGAAAAGGCCTTATAAACATAGAGTTTCTTTATTTTTTAAAGATGAACAAAAAAATAATTAAGAAAAAACTCATCATTAAGTTAACTCAAAAACCCATATATTTTATGATACTTCGAAAAATACAAAATGGGTAAAATAAAAAAAAAAAATAAAAAAAAAAATTTGGTTTGAGGTTTGTTTGAATAAAACAATAATATGGTCACTTTTAGTAGTTTTTTTATGTACTTCATACAAAAACAATTATAACAAGTGCTCAAAGCGCCCTCCTTCGTTTTGAATCCATGCCAGAGCCCTTTTGTGGATTTCATTGTGGATGTTTGCTTTAAATTTGAGGTATGAATGTTCAATATACAAATAAGTCGTATAAAAGAATAAGAAAACAAATTTGTTCATTAGTTTATCAAATTAAGTCATGATTGCAGTTTGATTAGAGAGTTTTTTGAAATGCTTTCATTTACGAAGGAACAATACGCAGACATTTTTTTTCTTATAGTGGAGGACCGTAAGCTTTTTACCTAGGAATCCAGGGCCAGTCCATGGATTTTCATGAAATTTTCGGAAATGTGTTTTGAATGGCGTATAGAAAAAAGTTAAAAAAAAAATTTCACCGCTCTCAATTTTTAAATTATTTTTAAAATTAATTATTAACTTTTAGAATTTTATTTTATTTATTTTGGGTGTTTTAGATACGGTTTTCCAAAGGGTAAGGATGGATAGGTTTGGTCAAGACAAAAAAAAGTTGTATAAGTGGGGCCTATATCTCTCCGTGTAGGCGAGAGGGGCTGTTTTATATGAAATTTATTCCATTTTTTAAAAAACTATTAAAAATCAACTAAGCCACTTACTTTCTCATACTTAAGTGTTCTTGAAAGCTATTGCTCTGTTCATTAATAAAAATTTTAATTTGAGTTCACTTAATGAAAAGTTTTGGAAAGATCAAGCCTCAAAGTCAAAATTTTGAAAAAATGAAAATATATTTTTTTCTAAATTATTATTTTTTATAATTTTGCCCCACAGAGGGCCATTTTTTCTTTCCATGCTCAATGCTTTTTTTAATATTTACTCAGAGCAAAAAACTGAACACAAAAATTTTCCTTGGTTTAAGAGAAATTAAAAAAAAAAAAACGAAAGGTACTTTTTTCCAGGAAACAAAATGTCGTTTATATCCCGCTAATTGAACTTTTTTCCAGGAAGTGAAATATGAACTGTGCCTTTAATAGCATATAAAAAAAAGTTAAAAAAAAATTATATAGTATTAATTTTAATATAAATTATAAGTAATTATTAAAATTTTCGAGTTATCTTCTAATTATATTAGTTTTAAGTTGAGTCTTAAATGTTTTTGTTTTGCATATTTATATAATTGTAATTATATTATATTGAATGTAGAAATGCTAAAGAGTTCTGGAAAAATGTAAGAATTTTAGGTAATTGGACTAGGTCTACTGCTTCTCCAATCGGTATTTTGAAAAATTAACATTAGCTGACCTTATCAATCATATATTAGCTTTGCGTTACCTCTCATCTACATCGAAGAACTAGATGCTCCGTTCTCAATGTCAGAATTAGTTTTCGCATTGAAAAAAAATGAAAAACAACAAAGCTTCGGGCCTAGATGGTATCCCAGCAGAGTTTTACAAAAATGCCAGCTCACAATTTTTGGAACATATTTTATTATTATTAAACCGGATGTTCAACAATGAAACGATACCAAATAATTTCCGCCAGTCATGCATCTCTGCGGTTTATAAGAAAAATTATCCTAATAATCCTGAAAACTACAGAGGTATTTCTGTTCTTAGCTCTCTGCGCAAGCTATTTACTCAAGTTTTTTATCTAAGACTTGTATCTTGGGTAGAAACAAACAGCAAAATAAGTCAATTTCAAGCGGGTTTTAGAGCTAATCTCTCAACAGTTGATCAAATTTTTACGCTAAATAGTGTTGCTAATCGGTTTTTAGAAAAGAAAACTAATCTCTATGCTTGCTTTGTTGATTTCAAGGCTGCATTTGATACTATTAACAGGAAACTATTGCTTTTCAAACTATCGAGTATTGGATTGTCGACAAAATTTCTAAGGATTTATGAGCAACTTCTTTCAAACACAACTGCTGAGGTGTCAAATGGCAAGGTCTCTTCAAGACAATTCAAGACAGAAATGGGTGTCCCACAAGGTTGCATTCTGAGTCCTTTGATTTTTTCGCTCTTTATCAACGACATTGAAGATAGTGTGCCAGGGGGTGTCTATTATGGTGATGTACTCATTAAAATTCTTTTATATGCGGATGACATTGTTGTCCTTACTGATAATCCGGTAACTTTACAACTTCAAATCAATAAACTGTACAATTATTGTAATCTATGGGATCTCCAAATAAATAGTTCAAAATCGAAGATTATGGTTTTTAGAACCCATAACCGCGGTGCCCGAAATGACCGTTCTTGGAACCTTAATGGAGCAACTTTAGAAGTTGTAAAAGAATTTAAGTACCTGGGTTTTACAATAACGAGTAATTTAAACCTAGCAGCACATATAAAAGACAAATCATCCACTGCAAAATCAGCTGTTAACTGTATGTGGTCAAGGTTTTTCAAAAACAAAAATGTAGATCCGACGGTCAAATTCAAAGTGTTTGATGCTACCGTTAAAAACTCACTTTGTTATGCTAATGAAGTGTATGGTTATACAATATGCGAAGATTTTGAAGTTATCCAACGGTACTTCTTTAAACGTGTCTTTAGACTCCCTTCAAACACCCCTAACTACGCGTTATATGCTGAATCTGGATTACCTCCGATTTTCCTAAAAAACCTAAAGGCAAATGCAGACTATATTGTTAAAGTCTTAAGTAGGGCTAGTAACAATCTGCAAAAAAAGATACTCTTAACTGCATTTCACCGTAATTACACGCCGTTCAAAGAATGGCGAGATCTAGCGGCTAAATATAATTGCACGTTGAACTTATACCTGAACAACGTTGGATCTTGGAAGGATAGTTTGTACGATTGTATTTCTGTCATAGATGATAAAATGTTTAAAGACTCCCATAATCGTGCGAAAGCATCTATGTCTAGAACAGTATACAGCAAATTGAATCTCTGTTTAGGGGAGTCTAATTATTTTCGCAATACTTTCTCAGTCAATGAGATGAGCTTAATATTTAAGGTCCGTACAGAGATGCTCGAGCTAAATTATAGACCTCACAGAGGTGATATCAATCATAATTGTACTCTGTGTAACCTTAACCTGATCGAAAACGTTTATCATTTCCTAGCCTGCTGTCCAATGCTTCAAGAAATTCGGCGTTTATGCTTTGACAAGAGCTTTCTTTCGACTGAGGAGTGTTATTCAATTTTAAATGGAGAGAGTGGATGGAAACTTCTTATCCGGTTTATCTCTGAAGCTACCACTTACAGAAATTTGTACGTGAATATGTAGACTCAATCTATTATTGTTTTGTTTTAGCTAAACTAAAAGCCCACTTTTCAACGGATATTGAAACTCTAAAATTACCATTAATTTTTAATTTTTTTTTTTTTTTTTGATTTTCTTTTTTTCATTTCATAATCTTATTTTTCTTTCACTTAACGTTTTTGAATTTCGTTGATATTTTATTGATTCTCTTTTTAAATTTTTTGTATTGTAAAATTTATCTTTCATTAGAACATTTTATGTACTTTTCAATGGTTTTAATTTTTATTTGTTAGCACTCATAATGTAATTAATTTTTTGATTAAATCGGCAGACGGCTTTTAAGCCATGCTTGTAATTCTTTGTATATTAAATATTTGTAATCTGATATATGAAAAAATAAAGAAGATAATAATAATAATAAATAATAATAATAATTGTAAATTTTAATAATCAGTCGCGAGAAAGCGCGACCAATTTAGTGCTACAACAGGTGAACCTGCGGAGGAATTGGATGCTGTGGCCACAACAACCGGATTCTTCTACAATTTGGTGAGTCATTTCCCTGTTATTTTGATTTAAATTATTAAAGTTCATACGTGTATAAGTATGCTAAAGGGGGGTAAGTGGGGACCTTATTAGAGTTAGTTTTTTTTTAGACAAAAGAGGAAGTCGAATCCATTTTTGTTTTGTTATTTTAAAGTATTTAAGTTAACTTCGGATTTCCTAGTTTCGTTTTTATATTTTTTTTTGTTAATTAAAAGAGTAAATGGTAATTTCATTTTAAAAGTCAATTAAATTGAACACAAAGATATCTAACTTGCAGAGCACAGTAAAATACATATATACAAAATCGGAATTAACTAGAAGGTTACGGTACAGATAGATAATACTACAAACATTCACATTTAGTTACATACAAATCAGCTACAGAAATATATATACACAATCTAAATTAATACAAACATATATGCACATTAATACCATGCATAATAAACTGAATTTATATTGAACAATTGAAATATAACAACATGTGTGTTTAAATCGCAAAGTCTGAAAGGATGAGGAATCTAGGGAAGTGAGTATGATCACGTAGGTAGGGAATTGATGCCATTTAAGGGACTACTTAAGCGAGTAAAGTAGTCAGGTAGGGAGGGTAGAGATAGCGTATCTCGCAGGCTAATACCATCAAGTAGTCAAAGCCTGGCATGGTTTTTTTTTGTAACCGGGTTAAGTAAAGGACCAAGAACCACCCCACCGACGAGCAAAGGAGAGGCACATGCATGCCAGCATCGGACCAATAGCCAAAACCAGCCCGTTACATCTTTTGATTTCCCTTTCATTTTACTCAGCGCCCGAGAAACCTTCTTACGCAACTCTTTTTGTCGCTTCAGATTCCTCATTTCGTTTACCTTCTTTTGCATACGGAACGTTTTCACTTTTTTTTTTGTTTGGCGGTCCTCACGTGCTTTTTTGTCGCGAAAATTTGTTTCAATCATTTTCATCATTTTGGCCACTTTTTGTTCATGGGGCGAACGAATCACAGCAACTCGATTTTTCTCTTTAGAATCTTTGGGATTACTCGGATGGTGTTTCGATTTATCTTTGTTTGGCAGGGCACATGGTCAATGGTTTAAATATCTTCCGTTCCCGTTTGATTTCTTGATACATACTATCTGCTTCAGCTTCGTTTCTTATGTTTTTCTCTCTTACTGATGCAGTGCTTCAGCGAATGGCAAATACACAATCTTGAAGCCATCTCCATTCATGTACGAATGAGAATTTACCTCTTCGCCTGCAGCTGTCACTGGCACAAGGGCGACGTAAGCTGGTTTTGACTTTCTTTTAGGAATGAAAAAACATACAGCAATTTTATCCTTCTCTAGACACCGTTTCCAAAGCGCCGTAAATAATTTGGAGGAGCCAGCAATGCTCTCGTCATCAGGGTAAATAAACGAACAAGGTCAAATAAAGTGATCTGTTTAGAGAGCAGATTTGTCCTTTGCTTCCTGTAAATAATTATATTTTTTTAAAACATATACTTTATAATTTAAACATAAATTTTCTTACTTTTTTTGCGGTTCCATTTCTCTTTCGGCCTTTTGTTCTGGTTTGTTTACGTTTTTGTGACAAAAAATACAAATGTTAAAAATAGGTTTGTTCACAAAAGTAACAAGGAATATCTCTTGGGTTTTTTTGACTCTGTTTACACGCTGCGGTTGAATCCTTCTTTCGGCCTTTTGTTCTGGTTTGTTTACGTTTTTGTGACAAAAAATACAAATGTCAAAAATAATAAAATAACAAGGAATATCTCTTGGGTTTTTTTGACTCTGTTTACACGCTGGAGTTGAATTCATATGAAACTTGCGATTTATGTCAGAGTTGAAAAAATTATTTTGTTACTTGTTTCAAACGAATTAAACTATTAATAATAAAATAATAAACCCAATTTTATGGATTACTTTTGAAAAAATGTCAACATTCACAAAAAAATGTGAAAAAAAATATGCAAAAAGTGCTTTAAATCACCAAACAGACCTTTTTTAATTGCTATTGCGTTCTTTGATGTATCTTTATATAAATTTACAAATCTAACTCTTGAAATCAATAAAATTATAAAATTAAAAAAATTTCAGCAACTAAATTGCGGAGTGTAAGAGTGGGCATAAGATTTTATTCAGTTCAACATTTGTGAACAGACCTTCTGACACCCATTTTGCTTTTGTTCGAGATACATGAAAGTCTCTAGACGCACCAACATTTAAAAATGAAAAGTCGAAAAACTCATTCGATACTCGATTAAACGTCAAAACTCTATCCCCGACCAAATCTTATGTCAAATTCCTTTCAATAATAAAATCGACTGCAGTCGACTGCAGTCAATTTTTTTTTCAATGGAATTCATTTAGGAGGTAAAAAAATCGACTGCAGTCGAGTCGATCTCTTTTTTGAGACGGATTTGCACACAGATTTTCACACACACAACAATTTTGACAGATCGAAAACGGCAAACAAAAACATCAGCATATGAAAAAATTAAAGGAAACCAAATTGTTTTGTATTTAGTTGTGAATTTGGAAAACATTTCGTGAAAAAAAATATAAAAATTGTCAGCCGTATTTATTAGATTTCGCTAAAACACGCTTAAAACGCATATTAGTTATTCAGTGATTAAGAACTTATTGAGACTTTAATCAGTGAATAAAAAATCCTTATTTATAATCATTTTTTTCGCCCATACTAGTTAATCATCCCTTATGTCAAAATCATAAAGAAACTCTCTTATTTTGGTTTCTCAATGGTTGAACTGACAACAGAAATTTGTTTTTGTTTATATTTTCTAACCTATGGACGATGAAATGTTGGTCACGCAATATACATTGTTCTATATATATGTATATATTCTATTATTCTTTGGCTTTAATTTTGTTTTGTCCAAAAAGCGAAAATCAAAAACGTTTCCGAACTGGAAAACTTGTAAGAAACGAATTTACAAAAAAGGAAAACAATGCATATTTCTGTCAATTGAAAACACATTTATTACATCCAAATTATTTATAAAGTAAATGTAATTTGAGTACATTTCCATTTTAGTTATTTTTAAAATTCTCAAAGATGTAAATAAACCACTGAATGACAACTCAATACTCAAAATCAAATGACATTTATACGCTAAAACACGCTTAAAACACACATTTCTGCGTTTAAGCTAATCAGCCCTTATTCACTGCCGAAAAATGATTATAAATACGATTTTTGTTTTAATCAACGATTAAGCGTGTTTTAAAGTTCCGCGGAGTTTAAAATGCGATTATAAATACGGCTGTGTGTGTTTAACAACAATATGTTTGTAATTGTTTTGTTCCATGGTGCTTTTTCTTCTTCATTAGTCAGTTGGGCACACACACATTCATAAAAAAAAATCGCTACTTTTTTAATTTCCTAAATACCCAAAAAAGAATCGAATTTAGTAACGACTGCAGTCTGCATTTTGCGTTCAGTGCTATCTCGCTGTTAGCTTACCGTCCAATTGCTATCTCGCTGTGAGTTTGGTGTCTAGTGCTATGTCCGCACCTGAAGTTAACCTGGGTTTCGTTCCAGGATGGTTTGAGTTAACCAAGTAGTGTCCGCACATGCAAAAAACTTTTTAGGTTATCTTTTTGTCTTAAGTTAAAAAGAGACAGACATAAAGTGTGAGCAGAACGTCAACGACGTATGAGAGAATTCATTCTCTCTCCACTCACTTCCACTCTCTTAAATGTCAAATTCAATGGAATGTTGGAAATAGTGCATTCAGCTCGCTTGGTTTCGAGTAGGTTATCACGAAACCCAGTGACTAAAAAGGTTTCATTTTGTATGGCAAACCACTTGGTTATCGTGTTGGTTTGGGATTGTTTTTAGTTAAACAAGTTTAACTCTCAGGTGCGGACATAGTAGTAGGGGAGCCCGAGCCGCTAAATTTGCAGTTACTAAAGCGTCATGGGGACTTATTGGATTGTGAAGTTTACGTTCTAAAACGAAAAAAAGTGTAGGGCAGTTTTTCATTTCAGTGGGGCGATGGGCGTGTATGAGCTTTTGAAAATGTAAAAAAAACAGTTAAATTGAAATACTCGAGCGCGTCAGATTTTCATAGAGTATACGCGCTTTGTCTTTCTGATAACGGATATATATTAATCTGACGATTGACTGGGGGCAAATGGGCGTAAAGAGAGGTTAAAAAAAATAAAAAAAATAAGTTATTCGAGCGTGTCAGATTTTCAAAGTGAATGTTAAGTGTACTCTAAAAAGTGTATATTTCAATAATCTGACAATTTGAGTGGGGCGATCAGTCATGGCTGATTTTTAAAAATGTAAAAAAAACACGTGACCTTGAAATACTCGAGCGTGTCAGATTTTTATACAGATTGATCAACTTGATGTCTTCGTCCTCCAGGATGATAATCTGACAATTATATGGGGGCGTACTCTTAGTCTGACAATTTTAAAGTAACAATTCTTTGTTGTTTCTATTTTTTATTACTGGATGCAATCAAAAAATATGTACACTTGTACACATATTATGTATTTAAAAATTTTGTATTGAAATTTTGTTGAAAATACTTTAAAAAAAAATCCTGAAAGTTTGAGCCCTTAATATTAATTTTAAGTGCTCGATCAAGAGGTGTGAAGATTTTCCATTGAAAATATATGGAAACTCTGATTTTTTATTTTTAAATTTCTATAACTCAGCGGCATTTCATGGGATCGCTTTAACCGAAGATGTTTTTTTCTCAAAATTGAAAGCTCTACAAAAATGTTCTTTTTGGCAAAGTCGTTACTCATACCGGGAAGGTGGTACGGGCCACTTAACCAGATTTTTGCATAAAATTCACGTTTTGTCGCAGTTATCTCGTAAATCACAAAAGCTACAGAAAAATTGTAAATTACAAACTTGTAGAGAATTTAGTTTTCTACAAAAAAAATCTTATGGACCAATTGCTAATATCAATATTAACCGAGATATTAACCATCATATATTATACATTTCACTGACGATTTTACCTCAATCGCCCCAACCAAAATGTCAGATTATATGTTTTCCGTAATCCTGATAAAATTACCTTCAAAATAAAAAAAAAATTAATCGCGCTCGAGTATTTCGAAACATCGATTTTTTTTTACATCTTTGTGACTCGCCTACTTACGAAGGCCCCGCTGAAATTGTCAGATTATTGAAATATACACTCGTCTCGATGTAATCAACCTACCATCTTTTAATCTGACGCGCTCGAGTATTTCCGATGATCGACTTTTTTTTACTAATCTGACGGGCTGCTCTCAGCGAACGCCCCAACATTTAGGTTTAATAAATGGTAGGAGTACATTACATGGTGCAAGGTTTCTCCCCATATGATTTTCTGACGCGCTCGAGTAACGCGCAAAATCCCCTCTTGGGCTCCCCTACTATAGCATAGAGCTAGCTCGCTGTGAATTTAGTGGCTTGTACTAGTCTAGTTCCATTTCAGTAATCACCATCCCAGACGAGAATAGCTTATGCCACTCGGGGACTTCGTAGTATTCTAATTATATGTAGAACATTAATTAGAACAAAAACAATAGAAAAGAACATTTGAGTTTTAAACAATAAGCATCAATACAAAAAATATAAAACTAAGTTCTGCCCTGTACAAATTAAGAGTAATGGTAAGAAAGAAGAAGAAATTGCCTTGATTGACGCAGTGATGAAACACCACCATGGCGGTGATGAAATATTTGCTGCTAGCAAAATTAGTAAACCATTCGCATTTTTAGTCACTACGTAGTGAACTCTTCCGATTGGTTAGAAATAACTTCGAAACGAGTTGAAATTTCCCCTCTGCCGTAGAGTAAAAAATTTTAGCTACAAGGTTGATTTGACGTTTGCTAAATACGAAAGGTAACAAACTGCAAAATGAAGATATTTGTTTAGTATTTAAATAATTTTGATCAAATTGAAGGCAGTAAAGAGATATGTCATTAAAGTTATATACATAATTTAAAAGGCAAGATTGCTTAGAATTCACAAAGTTCTTGTTTTGTGTGTGCTTATTTTGTAGTACAACTCTGCATTCACGAAGATAGTAAAATTTCGACTACGTAGTGACTAAAAACTTGAAGGCCCCCAGTTACACTATTTAGTCAAAAAAATAATGATCTGACATTAGAATTTTCATCTACAAAATTGCAGCATCCGTTGCGGTAAAAATAATTTTATTACATGTATTTTCAAAAATGTCTTTACAGCAAATAGGCAAATTTTCTTTTTCACATTTAAAGCAAAATATTTGCACTTACTGGAAAAAAATTAATAATAACTCAAGAAGAACTGTAAGTTAGGTATTCAATTAAGTAATTTCTTATTTATTTGTGTCTCCGAAATTAAAAATCATATGAAAACAATAATTTTTGTTTTTTTTTTCTGAACAGCTTTAAGAGCATATAACCTCTTTTAAGAGCATAATTAAAGCGCTCTAAACTAATTTTAAGATTATAGTTCCGTTTGCCATCTGAAAATATTTTATCAATGTTCAGTTGGTATGACTATTAATTGCTTTTGTTGTTGCTTTCTTTTTCGTTGCTTCTAGAATATTTGCAGAATTTTGATCGGCACTTGCACGGGAAAAAACGTTGCTTCACTTTCCAAAACTTTTCGCCATAGTCAAAGCTAAAAATAAATAAAAGAAGCCATATTAAAGAAGTTTTGCCTTCAAACATACATAGAAGTTGAAATTGCTTTTTTGAAAAATAAAAAACAAGTGTGTGCAATATAAACACTGCATAAGGGTTAGAAGTTACACTTTTATAATACAACACAATTGCTTCGTACAAAAGTTTTGTAACATCAAGGCTTTTTGGACTTTTGGCAGATTTTTTTAGAACCCAGGCGTTCCTATATTTTGAAGGAGCAACTAATAGCCCTTCGACTAGTTTAGGCTATATTTTATAACCCTAACACTATCCCACTATATAAAACGCATACATATGAACTGCTTTGAAGCAAAGCAAAAGAATAGGAATTTGATTAGGTAGGAATCAGAAAGTGGAAATACGAAAGTGGTCCACATATACTTTATCAGTGTCTACGATGTCAGACGGTGACAACCAAGGTTAGGTTGGATCGCTGGGTGATTGTGACTTCTCAATAGCACAATCCTTAGAAATCGAATCTCAAAACAGATACGAGGTTCCTAGTTTCAGTGGTGGTGTGAGCATTAATATCCGTGCCGAAGAAATAAAGGTTGGGGGAAGAACCAATCGATAACGAGCTCTAGACTAGCCTTACCCGTACACGGCTCTGCCGGGGCTGACCTTTTCCTTCCGGAGTTACTCGTGGGACTTTCTATGGAATTTTCAAAAACAAACAAACAAACAAACAAAAAAAAAAAACAAAATGGGGGAGGCAACGAAAGTTGTACACATTGTACGGTTTGGCTGGAAAGCCGAAGCAGGAATGTGAGCCAATGGAAAAACCCTCCACCAGTGGGATACAAGGTTCGCACATAGGCCCTGAACCAGCTGCAAAGCCAGATCTGTGCAGCGGGAACCAAGAATGCCGACTCTGGCAGCACAACCCGCTGGAAACTTGCCAAGAGCAGGCTGCAAAGCTAGTTCTAACCAGTGAATCGGAGGGCAAACTGACCGCCACTGCTAATAGAGGGGACGAGGTCCCCAATACTGGACTGATCGAAAAGACTACAAGCATAGTGCCTGATAAAGACGCAATTGAAAACAAATCTTCCGACGAGGAAGAAAACAACAAAGGCGGAGCCCTAGACAACGAAGATGAGATGCTTGGGGTTCTCTTTCAGAGGATGAGTTGCTAGACTTCGCCTCAGATATGGAGGACATCAATGCTATTAATGAGATTAAGCTGGATGATTGTAGCAATGCTGCAGATACTAAAGATCAAGTTCCAACACTCCATCTAAGTCTCGGCCGGACATCTTCTCCGACTAAGCCAGTCCGGCGAGGATATAGTTCTAATCCAGGAACCATGGACTAATAAATCCGTGGTAAAAGGAAAAAATGGGTTTGATGGTTAATGAGGGCAAAATAAAGTATATGCTGTCATCAAATAAGGACACAGAACATCGACGAATTGGACAAAATGTCACAATAGACAGACATAACTTCGAGGTAGTACAGGACTTCGTCTACCTAGGATCCGCTGTAGACACGGACAACAACATCAGTGCGGAGATCAAACGGAGAATAACTCTTGCCAACCATTGCTTCTTTGGGTTAAGAAGGCAATTGAGAAACAAAACCCTCTCCAGAAAAACCAAGGTAACCTTGTATAAGAACTTAATCATCCCAGTCCTGCTTTACGGCGCGGAAGCATGGACCTTATCGAAAGCGGATGAGGAAACCCTTGGTCGTTTCGAAAGAAAAATTCTCCGAATGATCTTTGGTCCCGTATGCGAAGGCAATGTGTGGAGAAGAAGATACAACAACGAGCTGTATGAGCTGTACCGCGACATGGGCATAGCCAGAAGAGTACGCATCGCGAGGCTACGATGGTTGGGCCATGTAGAGCGGATGGACCCAAACGCTCCGGCTCGTCGTGTGTTCGAAAGCACATTGCAGGGAAATCGCGGAAGGGGAAGACCTCGTCTTAGGTGGTGCAATCAAGTGGATGAAGACCTCAACCGACTTGGAGTGCGAAACTGGAGAGAGCTCGCCCGAAATCGAAGTCGTTATAGAAGGATGTTGGTTGAGGCCCAGGTTCACCCCGAACTGTAATGCCCACCTAAGTAAAGTAAGGTAAAAGGACTCAGGACGAAAGGTTATTCTCTGCTGTATGTGACGGATCCTGCATACTATTTTTACTACCTAATTACAGCAATTGCGACATCACAACAGTAAAACTGCAGACCACCATTGGGACCTACTGGCGTTCGGCATTCTAGGCCATGGCCAACCAAGGCCGCTACCAGGAGAGACGCTAGAGCGCGTGATCAAAAGCGCAACAAAAGATAAAACGGATCTAGTGATAGGAAGTGATGTCAACGCACATCACGCAGTATGGGTAAGTACGGACGTAAATGAAAGGGGTGAGTCTCTTTTTTTTTATAATAAATTTTATACTAAGTACTTACCTTTTTATTAGCAATATCGGTAACGAACCAACCCTCGTCACAAAAAACAGACAATAAGTTTTAGATGTTACCATTGTATCTCAACCAATCTATAACAAGATTATCACAGATACATCCAATTAAGTCTAACAGATGACACACAAAAACCCATAGGCTTCCGGAATTATAGGAAAACTGACTGGGTAGAATTCAGGGAAATCTTCAAACATTGTTACAACTAATATGACAATAGCTTCCCTTCAAACTCTAAGGATCTTGACAGCAAAGTCAATGATCTAACTAGTGATCTTGACAATCAGCCCTATCACAGATCCCATCGTAGAAAATTTCCACACGGAAAGCTAAGTTACGAACTACGAAAATTTGTGATCACAAAATTCGAATGGAATCGAAGAAAGTATTTCCAGTTGCCACACTAAATACCTCCATGCTGGTTATCTAAATCAGCTGTTTTACGCCAAATGTGCAAGATCATTCACATTTTTCTGCAAAACACAACTTCTTTCGTATATAAAGACGACGATTTTACATTCCACTTGGATTTGGTGATACCGAATCTACGAATTTCGAAATTTGTTCCACTCCGAATGGATTATGTGATTGTTACATCGGGAAACTTAGACTTTTTTCGATTACGATGGAATCTGTGATAGGGCTGAATGCCTTGTGTAACTCCTGTCCTCTCAACATAGTAAGAGGGAAGAAGAAACCACACTGGTGCAACAAACACTTTTTCACTTTCAAAATGCTTGTATTTGATTTCTTCTAGAATTTTAGTCATATGACTTTTTGTATATTCGGTTCATTAATTTTCCATAAACACTCTATATGTTTCAACATATTTATATCAAATAAAAATAAATTATCTATATATATAAAGAAAAGCTGATATTTTGTTTGTCCGCAAAAATCTCGAGAATTAAGTCACAGATTCAATTGTTTTTTTTTTTTTAATTATTCGAAATGTTTATGTGACGGTTATAGGCAACTTTTTTAAAATTTATCTTACAATTTTCATAGATAAAAATAGGAAAAACAACCCATTTAGCCGATTAATGAACTTCACAATTATTATTATTTTTATTCATTTGCTTAGCTTTCAAATTTGTTTTGAAGAAAATTTCAATAAATCAAATCATTTCTAATTGAAAGTCGTTTGAAAATACAACATAAAATATTTCCGATTCTATTGGATATATTGAGCCATAAGCCCGACTTAGGTACGTCTATTGAAAATTAAATTAAGTTTATCTAACAAATCTACACTAATACTACCATTTCAAAAAATTTCAGCGGAAACGGAAAAGACGCTATTTAAAAATTTGAAAGAAAACGGAATCCAACAAATCGAACGCAAAAGCCGAAGATATTAAACGAGCTGAAAAAATATCATTTGCCAATAAGCTAAAGAAAAAAGAAAACAGAATTCAACACTTCTCTGAACAGTCAGTCGGTAAGAATATTTTTTTTTTTTGTTTTGTTAAACTCTTATTTATTACAAACGGGCAAATGCGTGAAGAGAAAAGAATCAATACAAACACACACACTTTTGGTTCGTTTTCAAATTCTTCGTATAGATTGGACGTCTTATTTGCACCATGCAGCGGCTCTGTGTATATAATATAGCTTACGGGAATATTTTGTATTGGCTTCGCGTGCTTTGCATGTATGCGTAGGGTCAACATATTTTCGCCTTTTCGTTATATGTGAGAGTGAGCGAGCGCTTTTTTTTTTCTCTCTGCACACATTTCGTTCAATAACCGCCTGTGTTGTGTGAATGTTTTGTATGCGTTTCGCGCCCTTCCTGTGTACAGAAATTTTATTTTCATTTTCCATACTAAATTTTTCCAGCATCATTCATTTTTTTTTGCTCGAGTTTTGCTGACAAGTGCAGTGTAGTGTTCAATTCGATATTGAAATGTAAGTGTTTTTAGAAAGAGAGATTGTGAGAGAGTGAGTGAGTGAGTGAGAGTGGGAGTGAGAGAGAGAGAGAGAGGGAGAGAGAGAGAGGGAGAGTGAGAGAGAGAGTGAGAGAGAGAGGGAGAGTGAGAGAGAGAGAGAGGGAGAGTGAGAGAGAGAGGGAGAGTGAGAGAGAGAGGGAGAGTGAGAGAGAGAGGGAGAGTGAGAGAGTGAGAGAGAGAGGGAGAGTGAGAGAGAAAGAGAGTGAGAGAGAAACAGAGAGAGTGAGTGAGTGAGAGTGAGAGAGGAAGAGAGAGTGACAGAGAAAGAAAGAGAGAGAGGGAGAGAGAGAGAGAGAGAGAGAGAGAAAGTGTGTGAGAGAGAGAGAGAGAGAGAGAAAAAGTGTGAGAGAGAAAGAGAGAAAGAGAGAAAGAGAGAGAGAGAGAAAGAGAGTGAGAGAGCAAGAGAGAGAGTGAGAGAGTGAGAGTTGGAGTGAGAGTTGGAGTGAGAGAGTGAGAGTTGGAGTGAGAGAGAAAGAAAGAGAGAGAGAGAGAGGTAGAGAGAGAAAGAGAAAACTTTTTGATGGCACAAGACTCGCAGTGAAAACATTAATGGGAAATGTCATCGAAGCAACAATTTGGAACGCAAAGTTCCGAGGTGAACATGTTTTGATTCCTCGAATCCCAATGATTCCATCTGATATGCCATTTGAATTTAAGCGTCTTCAGTTCCCAGTTGGTCTTGCATTCTCTTTTACTATCAATAAAGCGAAAGGACAGTCTTTGCAAATGTGTGGCATAAATTTGGAAAGCCCTGTTTTCTCGCATGGACAACTGTATGTTGCATGTTCTAGAGTTGGAAAACCATCTGCTCTATTTGTATGTACAAGTAATGGTGAAAGAAAAACTAAAAATGTTGTATACCAAAAAGCGTTAGAATAAAAATTAATTAATCGAAAATTAACTTTTTTTTATATTAAGTCGTTATTGCCCGGCGAAGCTGGCAGGGTTCAGCTAAGAATTAAATTTCCTATTTTTTATTTTTAAAATTCGACGCGAAAAATTGTGAACATGTGTGTAAATGTCATTTTTAGTGCCCGTGCGAAGCCGGAACAGGCCGCTAGTTTGATATAAATATGTTGTGGAATGCAGTCCTAAACATTCTCCCGCTTTCAAAAATTCGAAATCTACATCTACTTATTGTGCACCCTGTTCACATGTCTGCATTGTAGTACCGACGTCGTTCAGCAAATTCTCCACAGATGGACTTTGACATTGGTGAAATTTGTTGCATCTTCGAAAAATAGTTAGAGTACTATTACACGGTGAAATTTGTTGCATGAAACTGTTCGAACACCATAAGTGTAAAAGAGAACGAAAGTTCGAAAAACAGAAATGGACAATGTGCTACCGTGTGTCCATCCCTGTTCTTCGAACTTTCGTTCTATTTTGCCCTTAGAATGATATTATACGGTGAAATTTGTTGCACGAAACTGCTTCGAATTCTTCTTTGATATGTCATCCCGTGTCCCAAGTGTTATTATACGATGAAATCCAGTTTCATGAAACTAGTTTCACATTTCTCTTTTTCTTTCATTCGGTGTTTTTATTTTTGGGCAAAAATAGTTATCCAGTAATGCCTGGTTGCTTCAAAACCTCTTTTATTGGCGATTGAAAAACAAAAAAGTCATTATTATTAGTGTTATTACTTATTATTGAACCCAAATAGAACAGAATAAACAAAAACACGAACAAGGACAAAGAGAAACGTCAAAGTTGTTTCACGAAACCATAACCCATGGACTGCTATTATACGGTGAAATTTGTTGCACGAAACTACTTCGAATTCTTCTTTGTTATGTCATCCCGTGTCGCAACTGTTATTACACGATGAAATCCAGTTTCATGAAACTAGTTTCACATTTCTCTTTTTCTTTCATTCGGTGTTTTTAATTTTGGGTAAAAATAGTTATCCAGTAATGCCTGGTTGCTTCAAAACCTCTTTTATTGGCGATTGAAAAACAAAAAAGGCATTATTATTAGTATTATTACTTATTATTGAACCCAAATAGAACAGAATAAACAAAAACACGAACAAGGACAAAGAGAAACGTCAAAGCTGTTTCACGAAACCATAACCCATGCGACACAGGGTAGCTCATTGTCCATCTCTCTTTTTCGAACTTTCGTTCTCTTTTGCACTCATGGTGTTCGAACAGTTTCGTGCAACAAATTTCACCGTATAATAGCAGTCTTATGGTGTTCGATCAGTTGCATGCAACAAATTTCGCCGTGTAATAGTACTCATTTCACTGCTTCCTTAATTGGTATAAATACTGATGAACGGTGGTACTCTTCTTTCTCATGGTATACATGTAACGAGACAGAAAAGAGATTAGTACACTAAATTAAACATAAATGGACAACACAGACACCAACAGAAATTTAAAAATGTTGACTCTCATTTTGACATGTATACTGTAGTCTATTGATTATGTCGTAAAAAAGGGCATATAAAGGAACTCGAAATTGAATGGACTTTTATTGCATAAAAAAATAGTTTTTTGTTGTATCGAATGCAACTTTAGCCATAGTTTAGTGAAAAAAAAAATTCAATGTTTTTCAAATAAAATCAAAAAACAAGTGCAAATCATCATCATTACCAGTGCCAGTGCTTGTGTAGTGCAATTAGTTTTCAATGCCACCAACCACCCATTAAATCTAATATATATAAAAAAAAAAAAAATTTACAACAATAACCCAAACACAAAGTGCGGTTCTTTCTGTGCCATCTCCTGCCCTGCACCACTCTTGCAGTCACGGCATTTGCACACATTTGTTATGATTTGAATTTTTCTTATCAAATGCAGTGTGTGCAAATGCTGTGGCTGTGAGTTTGCTAGGCGAATAGTCGATCAACGGTGTTGGTTCCGTTGGTGAAACATAAGCAAGTTGCTGGCTGGGCATAACACCGCTAGTAATTTGGTTTGGTTTTCTAACGAGATATGCACTTGTTGATTTTACTTAGCGTCTGCGTTTGATATTTTGTTTTGTGTGTTTTTGTAGATCGTAATGTCTGGTAAGTTTAGAGTCGATTTTAGCAACATTAGGGGGTTGCGATCGAATTTCTTTGCTGTGTACGCTCACACTGCAAAATTCAGGCCAGCTGTTTTGGCACTGAGTGAAACACAGGTGGGTGTTAATTCTGATCCCTCAGAGTTCAACCTGCCTGAATATAGCTTACTGCCATTATTCTATTTCTCCCATGGCCTCATTCTTAGGAATGATATTGCTTACCAACTTCTACCACAATATTGCCTCTGTTCTAATACGAACTTCAATTTCATGTGGTTAAAAATCAATGTCCGTAAGCATATCATTCACTATTAATTTATTTACAGAAGCCCCAATTTAGATAGCAATTCAATCTCTAACGAGTTTGATGCGCTATCTGACTCCATATTAAGAATTGTTTCCCCTTATCCTCACACTGAAATGGCAATTGCGGGCGATTTCAATGTAGACAATTCTCGTTGGCTTCGACATTCTGCCCAGACAACACCCGAAGGAGAATATGTTGAGATCTTCGCTGAGTTAAACCAATTAACTCAACTTGTTGATGAGCCCACTCGGGTTCCAGATATTGAAGGCCATGCAGCCAACACTCTTGACCTATTTCTCACTTCTCATCCCGAAAAATACAGGGTTGTAGTATCATCTCCTTTAGGCAAATCGGACCATTGTGTCATATCGGTAGATTTTTCGCTTTCCGTCACGGCAAAAAAAGATAAAGTCCCTGTTGTTGCCAATCATGCCGTCAAAGCTCTGACTGAAAGTCATTAACTGAAATAAACAGTCCTCAGTAACTTTCCAAATGAATTTTTCTTTTGGTAGGGGTACTTCTTTTTCAACTAAGATTGGGTTTCCTACGGTATTAATTTTTAATGGTTCTGTTCATATTTTAATTGGATTTTGAGGAGCGTCTTTGTTCGTGATAATAATTTTCTATGACTGAAAGAGAGAAGCATACAGCTCTAGCTCATATTGCTCCGTCTCTGTCATTCCGAGTAGTTGGCGAAAATTATTTTTCAAGTCACATGTCATAAGTCATTCTAAGTCAAAAGTCGAGTTGAAGTCAGTAGAATTAATATTCAGTATTAAAAATTATAAATATTTCTTTTGTGAATATTAAACCTTTAAAAGGGTAAATTTGTAAATTTTGTAAATTCTTATTTTTAATTTTGCCTGCAATACAAAACTCTTTTCTTTTCTTTATTTATGTTGCAGGCGCCTTTTTTGATACTTGTCAGTTTTTTTTTCTTTGTTACAGTCAAAACTGGAATTATTACGAATGTAACAATTTGTCAAATAAAAGAAAACTTAAAATCAATAACCTCAAGGCAAAACAAGTTATTTAATAATAAAAATTCATCAGGTTATGGGCTCAGGAACGTGGCCGTGCCAAATTTGAGGTTAAGTGAGGTTAAGCGAACGAAGTCTGATCAGTCAAGAAAATTTAATTAAATCACGATGGAAAGCATACGCTCTCAACTTGAGTCCCTAACAGAAGATTCAAATGGAAACGTTAATTATGAGTCATGGAGGTTCAAGTTAAATCTAACCCTAAAAGGTAAGAAAATTTTCAATGTGGCTTCTGGAGACACTGTCAAGCCAGAAGAAGATGAAAGTATAGCGACCTGGATTAATAAAGATATGGAAGCTCAAACACTCATCGGTTTAAATTGCAGCAGTTCAATTGCTATAAAAATTTCGAAATGTACATCTGCTTACAGCATGTTATCAAAACTATTATATGGAAAGAAATCAGATGTATCCATTGAAGGCTTACAACGACAATTTTTTGGGTACAAATACAATGAAGGTAAGTCAGCTATTGAAAATTGTATGCAAATTCAACAGACAGCAGACAGTCTAGCAGCGGAAGGAGAGGAAATGAAAGACTCCTGGATCATGCAAAGAATTTTGGGCATATTACCACCGAAACTATACCACTTTCGAACAGCTTGGGACAACGTCAGTAAGACAGACAGGAATATGAGCAATTTATTTGATCGGCTAAGACTAGAAGAGGACAGATTAAATGAAGGCCAGTCACCAAATAAGTCCACATCTCAAAATGCTCTTATATCAAAACACAGAAGCAAGTCAGATACAGCAAATGGAAGTCAGAAAAATAAATCTCTAGAATGTTTTAAATGTGGAAAGATTGGACACGTAAAGTCACAATGTCATGGAAAACCATGTGCAAAATACTTAGAATACTGTAAGAACACGTATGGCTGTAACAAATGTAAGTGCAAAGGACATTTTGCCAAAGAAATTAAATCTTTTGATGGTCAAGCGTGGCAGAAAGCAGTTCTTGAATATGTACTACATACTCCAAAAATGCCATTTAACCTTTTCTCAGTCAGTTCAGTGTTAGATAAGGGCTACAGACAGACAGCAAATAAATCAGTATTCAAAGACAAAAATGGCAATATAGGTGCAATAGCCGAAAGAGAAGGAAAACTGTATAAAATGAAATTTCGTCAAGAGTCTGAAAAATGTTTAGTCAATATTTCTTTAAGAAAATGGCACGAGAAGCTTGCACATCAAAATGTTATACAAATTCGAGATGTACTGATGAGAAGTGGAGTCAAGTTTTTAGACGACTGGGATGGATATTTTTGTCCAGGATGCACATATGGAAAACAACATCGGGTATCACATCCTCAAAATCCAAAAACGTCAGAAAATTTGCTCGATCTAATACATGTAGACCTATGTGAAATTAATATTCATTCTTTAGGAGGAGCTAAATACTTCCTGCTTCTTAAAGACGATTACTTCCATTTTAGAACTGTATACTTCCTTAAACATAAAAATGAGACAGCTGAAAAATTAGAAATCTTCTTGAAACTAGTCGAAAATCAATTCAATAGAAATGTAAAAACACTAAGGTCAGATAATGGTACTGAAATTAAGAATCGCCAAACGCAACAAATTTTAGAAAGCCTGGGAATTTTTCACAGTAAGTCGAGTGCTTATACTCCTCAACAAAATGAACGTATTGAAAGAGAAATGAGGACAATAGTTGAAGCTGCCAGAACTGTCATACATGCTCGAAGTCTGAACGAAAATCATAGGGTGAAGCAGTAAATTATGTCGTTTTTACAATTAATCATACTGGTACTAGTACAGTAAAAGGTAAAAGCCCAGCTGACCTTTGGTTTGGAAGAAAGATAGACATCAACAAGCTTAAATAATTTGGATGTGACTGCTACTTATTGAAAGAAGATAACAAGAGAGGTAAAATGGAGAAGAAGTCTATGGCTATGATTTCGATTCTCCAGGTTTCAGAGTCTTCATTAATGAAATGAAAGATGTCGTAAGTTCAAGCAACGTAGTTTTCGATTATAAAACCGAAAGTGAAAACTCTACTGAAATAGAAATACCATCGAATGTGATATCTGAAACTGAGAATTCAGACTCAGGCTCAGAATACGAAAGTGTCGAAGCTGAAGATGAAAGTTCACCAAGTCGAGAAAAAGAAAATCAGTCCGATAGTCCAAATAGATCGCCATTACCACCTGCAAGAAGAAACCTACGAAATCGTCGCTTTATAAAACCACCACCGAGATTCAAAGATTATGTGACTGATACAGACAGCATTGATATAATTACAAGAATCTGAAGTAAACACGTCTAGCGAATCAAGTGATATCCCCGTTAGTGAAGCTCTTAAAGACGAAAACTGGAAGAACGCGACGTCAGAAGAATACGAGTCGTTGATAAAAATGAAAACATGGGTTTTAACTGAAAAACCTAAAGATACTACACCTCTAACCTGTCGTTGGGTGTTACGCAAGAAAGATGATGGAAGATATAAAGCAAGACTCGTTGTCAGAGGTTTTGAACAGAAGGAAGGTAAAGATTATTTTGAAGCTTTCAGTCCTGTAGCTCGTTTAATGTCAATCAGGTTAATTTTGAGCGTAGCTGCATCTGAAAGCATGAATTTAATGACATTCGATGTAAAAACAGCCTTTTTACACGGTGAGCTGGATGAAAAGATCTTCATGTATCAACCAGAGGGGTTCAATGACAAGTCCGGTCGTGTATGTGAATTAAAGAAGAGCCTTTACGGCTTAAAGCAAGCACCCAAAGTCTGGAATGATACATTCTCAAACTTTCTGAAGTCTCTAAGTTTTAAATCCACTGATGATGATCCTTGTGTCTACTATAACAACAATCGAAGTCTAATTATTGTTCTACATGTTGATGATGGCCTCTTGGTCGGTAAATTTAAAGTGAAATGTTAGAAGTCCTGAAGAAACTTGATCAAAAGTTTAAAATCACCTGATTCTGGGACAAATGGAAGTCTCATATCTTGGAATGCAGATTGAAGTGTCTGAAAACAAAATCTTTGTAAACCAATCGAAATATGCAAAAAGAATTATACAGCAATACAAATTTGAAGATTTAAATCCTGCGCACACACCCATTGAAGTTGTAATGGTCTCAGACCCTAAAAACCTAGTAAATGACTGTCAATTAGAGGAATGGAAGCCATACCGAGAAGTTGTTGGCAGCCTATTATACCTTGCCACCATATCCTGTCCTGACATTTGTTTTTCGGTAAACTACTTAAGTCGCTCCAACAACAAACCAATGAAAAGTAATTGGAAAATGGTCAAACGTGTCTTCCAATATGTTAAAGGGACGATTGAGTATGGAATATCCTTCAATGGAGATAGAACTCTATCAGTTTATAGTGACTCGGATTATGGAGGAGATCTGGAAACGGGACAGTCCACAAGTGGTGTTCTCCTGCTACGCGGAGGCCCAATAGTTTGGCTCACTCGAAAACAGAACACTGTAGCGAACTCAACCGCTGAAGCTGAATATCGAGCTGCAGTACTGGCTATCGATGAAGTTTGTTGGATTCGTAGATTAGCTACAGAACTAAAACTGTCGGATAGAAGTCAGTCTACATTACACTACATTGACAACCAGTCTGCCTTCCACATGCTGAATAATACACATGAAGGGAAAATAACGAAAGGCAAGAAACATATTGAAATCTCTAGAAAGTTCAT
The DNA here is from genome assembly GCA_914767635.1 of Melanostoma mellinum. NCBI lineage: Eukaryota > Metazoa > Arthropoda > Insecta > Diptera > Syrphidae > Melanostoma > Melanostoma mellinum. Next base: position 104,746,362 of record OU612058.1, read on the forward strand.
TCAACAACATATCGGATCTACAGTTAGACCAGTCCATGTCAGGAGTAAGGATCAGCTCGCCGACATCTTAACCAAGCCTATACCATGCAAACCTTTCGAATATTTAACAAGTAAAATAATTAAGGAGAAGTGTTGGTGATAATTATTTTCTATGACTGAAAGAGAGAAACATATAGCTCTAGCGCGTATTGTGGCGAAAATTATTTTTCAAGTCAAATGTCATAAGTCATTCTAAGTCAAAAGTCGAGTTGAAGTCAGTAGAGTTAATATTCAGTATTAAAAATTATAAATATTTCTTTTGTGAATATTAAACCTTTAAAAAGGTACTATTCTTTTGTAAATTCTTATTTTTACTTTTGCCTGCAATACAAAACTCTTTTCTTTTCTTTATTTATGTTGCAGGCGCCTTTTTTGATACTTGTTAGTTTTTTGTCTTTTGTTACAATCAAAACTGGAATTATTACGAATGTAACAATTTGTCAAATAAAAGAAAACTTAAAATCAATAACCCCAAGGCAAAACAAGTTATTTAATAATAAAAATTCATCAGTCTTTCTCGTTTAATATACTATTCGTCGCTCCTGTGTCGATTAACATTCTTAATATCCTGCCTGCTTTTTCTATTCGAACAAAAGGCAATCCGAGGCTGGTACTTGAAATTTTCCTGTTTCATTATTTGTTTTTGAAAATCTCGCAGGGTTATTATTAATATTAGTATTTATTTCTACGTATCCCGCGGGATCAGTTTTTAGGCTTACATTTCTATTGTAGTATACCTACCCATTGCATAGGTTAGGATTCCTCCTGAATTGGCTCGAGCCTGGATCGACTTCCATGGGCTCATTCCCTTGATTATTATAGTTTCTATTAGGGTAACGATTATTTTGAAATGGGGGTCTAAAGTTATTTTGATTACTGAAGTGATTGTAGGGTTGTCTAAAATTGTTCTCTCTAAAGTTGAAATTGAAATTATTTTCTAATTGTCCTGAGTTATTCTGAGAAATATTCTGAGAGTTATTCTGAAAATTACTCTGAGGTCTAAAAAAATTATTACTATACTGTTGTGCGATGTAAAGTTTAGGTTGGAAGTTTCTATTATTCATCTGACGGTGGCTTTCATCAAAAGTATTTGAACTAACAAAACCGTTTTCAGTTAGCTGATGCGCAGAAAGGATGGTACGCATATGTACTGGTAGTTTTTCTTTAAAAATGTTTAAAGCCGTTAAATTATTACTATTTACATCATGTGTTTTATCTTCTTGTACACTTTTTTGATTAAAATCACAAAGTGTTTTTTGAATGTCATTATAAAATCTAAGGATATTTCCTCTAAAACATATCTGTCCAAGTTCTTCATACAACTGAATGCTATTTTTAAAGCCGCCAAAATTAGAGATCAACATCGTTTTGATGTCGGCCCATTTCTGTAAGTGAGGGTGTATCTCAATGCAGAGTTTAGCTTTTCCTATGAATTTCGATTTAAGGATATTAATGCACATGATTTGGCTCTGATTATCATACTCATTCAAGATTGGAATAATTCCGTCAACATTTGTAAGAAATGTGTATAAATCTTCTGTCCTTCCATCGAAAGTACTTAACTTCTCTATATATTTCAGAGGGTCGAGCGTTAAGCTCTTCTTGGCTGTAGCTAAGGATATTTTGTTAGTATTCTGGTAAATGATTTCTAATTTCAACTCACTTTTATTTTTATTTTCTGCTATAGTTTTTTCACCAAAATTATTTTCAATATTAATTTTTAATTTATTGTTTTCAAAATTTTCAAATTTATTATTTCCTAGCTTACAATTATTCTTACTGATGTGCTCAGGTATTTCCTGGTTTCTTATGTTGATTAAATGTTGATCTGCTTCTTCTCCTGATGATGATTCTTCGTCAGTATGTCTGTAGTTGGTTTTAATCCACTTCTTAAATTTTCTGGATGTCTATTCTTCTTAAGTCGGGGCTCGGATGCTGCCCTTTTTTTCCAATTTTATACCGGATACTTTTTATTTTTCTACTCAAACGATTTATTTTTGTTTTTATTTTCTTCTTTATTTGCAATTTCTATTTTCACTTAATCTAATGTTTGTTTTGATTAGTTTTCCTTTATAACATACACCATATGCGGTGGTTGAGTCATGGACTAATCAGGATTCACTGAACAGATTTGAAATCTTTATCTTCGTTAAGGATTCTGTCTCTAGTTCACTGAATTGATTTAAATTAAGTAAATGTTTTCCGTCAATGTTGGTACGGTTTTTCACTGAAATAATTAAGGATGTCGCGGTTCCGATTTTGTTATTAATTCAAATATTCGTTTAAACTTTTTCGCAGGAAAACTTTTATTTGAAAATTAAATTCACTGTACCGGAACGGATTGTAGATTTTTACAGGATAGAATCAATTTAACTCTATCCTACCGACTGCGCCAGTTTTGTTTTAATGAAACTAAGAGTTTTTCTTTTTTCAAAATTTATTTAGTCTTGTAACGAGAGTACCTCGTAGACTGAAGACTTTCTTAATTTTGACTAACAATATTTTATCTAGGTGCTATTTATATCTACAGTTTCGTTATCTTTATCGTTACAGCTGCATTTGCTGTGTTATCTTTATTGTTACAGCTGCATGTGCTGTGTTATCTTTATTGTTACAGCTGCATGCGCTGTCTCATCTTTTATTTTGGCTTGTTGAACATGATGTCATTCATATCATGTTGAAGATTTGCCTCTGTTGCTGGAGTGCATTTCGTAGCGTATATAACTTATATGTATATATTTTTTATTTATTATTATTAATAGTGATAGCTTATTACAGTAATTGAAATAATGTTTATTGTCAATCTGGCAGACGGCAAATGATATGCTTTATGATTTTTTGTATATATGAATGTGTAAAAAACTGTTAGTCATTTATAAATAAATAATCTTCCCTAAAAAATATCTAATCTATAGCCTATTACGAGATTTTTTCTCATAAGGCATTTCAAATAAAATGAATAAAAAATAAAATAAATAAAAAATAAAATGCAAAATAATTATAAAACTTTGTATGACTTTGATAGTTAGTAATTACTAATTCCTACAATTATCCTCCGTTCAGCTGTAGCCTCCCTATTGGCAACAAAACCAAAAGGTGTAAAGTAACTATATCGTACATTAACAAATGTTTGGAGAAAGTCATTCGACAGACACGTTCGTGTTAAGCCGCTAACATCCTATCCATTGTATTCAACACAATATGTATATCAATAGAAACTGTATTCAAAGAAGTGGTTAGTAAATAGAAGTAAAAATAAGGTGGGCAGCTGACCATAAGATATTCAGCTGGCCGCTCGAACATGAAAAAAATATTATTTTCAATGATTACCTCTCAACTGAAATTTTGTATAATCATAGTTTAAATACAACTATTAATGAGAATTAACGTCAGCTGGCTGTATCTCAGTGGAAAGTTTGTCAGCTGGTACCATGAAAGGAGCAACGCGGTAGCATCTATCGCCTACTGAGTCTTATCAGCTGACGGCCTTTCCCCTGACATACAGCAAGCTGACTTTTTTCCATGTTAAAAATCCTGTTGTAAGTTTTCATCCAAGAGCACATCACGATCCTTACGTTATTCTGCAGTATGCTTTATTTGATGGTTTTCTAGTGGAGTGCCGTAAGCTTTATACCTAGGAACCCAGGCCCAGTCCATGGATTTTCATGAAATTTTCGGAAATTCGTTTTGAATAGCAAATAGAAAAAAGTAAAAAAAAAAATTCACCGCTCTCAAATTTTTTAATTATTTTTATAATTAATAATTAACTTTTATACAGTTTTTTTTATGAAGGGTGTTTTAGATACGGTTTGCCAAAGACTCAGGATAGATAGGATGGGTCAAGAAATCACGATAATTGCATGGGAGAGGGGTCTATATCCTTCCATGTAGGCGCGAGGAGGTATTTTATAAAAAATTGAATTAATTTTTTTTTTAAACTATTTAAAATCAACTAAGCCATTTACTACTTCATACTATAATGTTTTTGAAAGCTAATGCTTTGTACTTTAATAAAAAAAAAAAATTTGTTTGAATTGACTAAATGAATAGTTTTTGATAAATCAAGCCTCAAAGTCAAAATTTAAAAAAAAAGGAAAAAAATGTTACTTATATGTTTTTTTCACGAAATAATTCTTTATTAATACTCCACATTCCATTTAATACTCCACAGTCAAAATCATCCGCTAATTCTAGAATTCTGGCTCCTTTTTGATCACATACCTCGTCTTTTGATTTTCGATTGTAAACAATATATGGTGAGTCGATTCTACTGCTAAAATTATTTTGCGAAGGACCTATTCTACCATTGAAGTCTCCTATCAGCATCAAATTTTTTGGCTCTATCTCATTAATAGTGTCGCGCAGTTTTTCGAAGTCACGCTCCCAATGGCTACAGTTTAGATATACTGGAATGATGTGGTGAATTTTTTATTCTAAATTGACTTCTATTATTCGAAATTCGCCTATGCATCTGAACTTTGCTGCAGCATTTTTGAGCTGCTTTCTATACCCGAAGAGCTCTCCACCACTCCCCCTTCCAAATACGCTGGTCTTAACCGCTGGTGTGAATTCTAATTCATAATTTATAAATATATTTTTATAACTAGTTTCATTATAATCTATAACGTGTGTTTCAAACAACATAAAAACATCGAATTCTTTGATATATACCCCTATTACGATTGGCGAATCAAATGTTCGATGTGAGTTTTTTTCATTGGCGAACTAAAGCGTTCGACATACTATGGTTGGCGAACTTCATGGTTCGAGTTCGAAATTCAGAAGTACAGTAAAAAAAAAATAAAACGTCAAATCATTGCAGACAATTATCAAATAAGAAAAGTTTCAAAAATCGAAAGTTCATTTAATGGGTAATAAAATAATAAGAACTGATAAGTAATTTAGATTTGTTTTTTGAGGAAAGTGAATCTGATGTCACTTTCCAAGATACAAAAAAATTAAGAATGCTTCGACTCCGAAAGAGTATACGAGACAACTCCAACGTCTTGGAACTGCCTGATCACCTGTAAGTATTTGTCTTTAGTGCAAATTCTTTTACAACTTTTGAATTTTTGAAGTTTCAGATCATATTTTAGGCTGAATAAGGAAGCTTTTATTTTAGTGCTTAGCAAATTAGAGAGAGAATTCCAAAATACAAGCACATCTTGAATTTCTGCTTTAGTTAAATTGGCTTGTGCCTTAAATTTTTTCGCAGTGGGAATTATCATGAACTATGTTCTACCTGGATCATTGTATGTATGATAGAACTCCAGACGCGACGATTTGTGTTAAATACAAATTCAAATACAGCCTTTACTTTGTTCTTATTTTGAAAGTTATTTTACTAAAATATCAATTGTGGCACCTAAAGCTAACTCATTTTACTGACATTCTAAAAAAAAACCCTATTGCAATAAGAGCGAATAAGCCGATCTTTTGTTCGAAAGAATTTCTTAAAATAAAAATTATACAATTTGTATGAAAAAAGACAACTTTCCGTTCGGAAGCGACGGAAAACTCTATAAGGCCGAATACATTTATGCCTATATGATTTTTCTCACAAAACTATTTTGATTATTAAAGTCTTTTCTCCATTAAATAAATAAAATTAAATGAGGTTACAGTACAGAGTTCTGCTAGTCCAAAAAGTAGTTAACTCCTTATGACGGTGTTTAGACAGGCGCAAGTGAACCGTGCAATTTTGACGTTCCGCCACCCCGTCGTGTTCAGACTGAAAGTAATGTGAACACGATGGATTTTTTTTGACGTTTATTTTGCCTTCATATTTGGGAAGAAAAAACTCAGAAATTAAACTGAACTGAAAAAATAATTTATTTACTTTCGTATTTTTGCTTCAGGAACATGAAAAAGAGCATTTATTTTTCAAACAACAGTCTCTTTACTCGAGAAAAAAAAAACACAAGTGTCAAAACAAGGAAATGTCAAAACTGCGCCAAGAAAATTTTAAAATTTTTAAAAACTTCGGCGCAAAAAAATGTCTCTTTCTTACAACTATGTGGGAAAGAGAAAAAACATATAGACGTCAATTTTGCACGGTTCACTTGCGCCTGTCTGAACAGCCTCGACTTCTTTTCACGTTATGCTTATTGTTCGACAAAAAATAGGATGAATGGCATTCAATTTTACGAACGTTCGATAACCACAATAGGGTGAGATCACACTTCGAAAATCATTTGACATTTTAGTCGAATCACAGGGTGTGAGTTCGTTAACCGTGATACCGATTTCTCACTATCACACGTTTTATCGTTCGACTCGCCAATCGCAATAGGGGTAATAATTAAAAAAATCTGCAAATATACTTTTGTTTTTTAGGCCGGCGATATTTTTAGCTCAATATTTTTAGCGTTGAAAAGCTTGAGTTCACCTGGCAGACGGTTTCTTCTCAATTGGAAGATGCGACATGAAAAGTCCCACTTGGAATTCCACACGCAACGTGTACAGCGGCTTCCGCATCAATTTTGTTTCCTCCAATCTTTTTTACCAATCCATTGTGTAATGACATTTCTGCCATTCTCTGCAGTTGACGTTTCATTATTATTGTTTGTTTGTTGTGTCTCTAATTGAAGTTTTTTTTTTAGTAAATTTTTTAATGCTTGGGGAATTACTCCGAGAATTTGTTTTATTTTGTCGCTGTTACTTCCATTGGTTAATCCTTGCGATGAATCCCATGTAAAAAGAGTGCCCTCTACGTACATTCTGTCGTCTCTCACAATTATTTTCTTTTTTGGATTTGACTCGCGTAGAACATTCATTACTGCCAACAATTTAGGTGTGTTTCTTTACTGAAAATTCACACGAAATGCACCGAAAGTCGGTGAAAGTCAGTCAAATGTCGTTCCAGCACAGCGATTTTTCGTAGCAGTGCACAAAAGAGAGTGCTCACGAGAGAGTAAAAAATTTCCCCACCCTGCGAATTTCTGCCACATAAATTTCTGTGGGCAGAAATCGTGCACAGCCAAAACAAATACAACAACTGTCAAACAGACGTTTTTCCAAGCGCTGCTGCGAATGTTTGTTAAAGACCGTTTCTTTACTTTTGAGACAATTACGCTCTTTCAGAGAGTTTCTGACCATTTCTGAGAGAATTTTACCCCCACTCCTTAAAATTTGACAGATTGTGAATTTCTGTGCACAAAGTAAAGAAACAGACCTTTTGTTTCTTCTTTGACGCGTACTTAGTAGCAGATCTTTGATAATGAAAATAACCCAAATCCGATTTTTTTTTTATTTTTAAAAAATTCAAAATTTACACTATAATTGCTAGAATAACGTAAGATAGTAGTATATTTCAATTAGCAATTTTTTTGTTTATCGGTATAACATGAAACCTAACGTTTTTCTAGTAATTAAAGTGTAAATTTTGAATTAAAAAAAAAAGATCGGATTTGGGTTATATTCATTATTTGCATTTTTTGAGAACATTTACCATAGTAATGTAAATTTTTTTTAATCATTTGAAAGTAAAGATTTCAACGAACAAGAAACACACCAACTTTTTTAAAAAAGCAGATATTTTGACGTGAGAATTCGATTCAAAATAAGGGTGATTATTCTATATTTTGCAAAATAAGGTGAAGAAATAAATATTTCAAATCAAAAAAACACTGTATGTTTGGAACATACAAGGGTATGTTTTCATCAAATTTCGTGAAAAAATAAGTTTTTTTGAAAAAGATAAAAATAAAAAAACAAAAACTCAGTTAACCGAATTTTTCACATACATTTTGAGGTTATGTGAAAAAAATGTCTTTACAAAAGTTGTAGATCTTTTTATTACCTACAACTTTGCTATTTAACTTTTTTTCCTAAGACTTGCGGTTTTACCGGAAATCGAGATAAACCGTTTTTTACCCTTTAATACTCTCCCCCTCCCCCTTCCCGACCTTAGATCGCCCGTAATTTATTTTTCCTTTTTTTTTGGTTTATTTTCTACCTCTTCCAATTTGTTTCATCCTACTAAAATTTGGTCTCAAAAATTATCGACGAGCGTTGGGACCGATGACGTGGTCGAGTTCTTAATATTCTTCACAAAAGACCAAAAGTTTTTGCTTCCTTTTGTACACAACAGTATTTTTTGCCTTATTTTTTGGTCATGCAAAATCTTAGCCTTTTGTATTTGAGCATTACAGATATTTCTGGCCCGTTTGAACCTATTTCGATTTTCTACTGCAGGGTTATCTTTAATTTTTCGAAAACTACTTGCTCTATCCCTAATCGCCTCTTTACAGCTGAATCAAACCACGAATTCTCTTGTGTACATTGAAATCGCCCGCAATTGCGATTTCAGTGTGAGGATAAGGGGAAACAATTCTCAATATGGAGTCAGATAGCGCATCAAACTCGTTAGAGGTTGAATTGCTATCTAAAGATAAAACAAGAATGAATGATATGCTTACGGACATTGATTTTTAACCACATGAAATTGAAGTTCGTATTAGAACAGAGGCAATATTGTGGTAGAAGTTGGTAAGCAATATCATTCCTAAGAATGAGGCCATGGGAGAAATAGAATAATGGCAGTAAGCTATATTCAGGCAGGTTGAACTCTGAGGGATCAGAATTAACACCCACCTGTGTTTCACTCAGTGCCAAAACAGCCGAAATTACAATTCACAAAATCAAACGCAGACGCTACCTAAGCCGAACCCACAAGTATAGATCTCGATTGGAGAACACAAGCAAATTCCTAGCGGTGTTATGCCCAACACCGTTGATCGACTATGTAACCATTTTTTTTTTTTTTTTAACCGTCAGAGAGAAAATTCAGCAGAACAACAGCAAGACCTTTAGAATCGCTTTCCGAAGACATTTCGGTATAGGCCGAATCCAAAGTCGTCGCTCGCTGTTCAAAACCGATCGCTCAATTTTCTCTCGTCGTCTCTCTTAAAATTTCCCGAAATCTAAAATCCCTACTCGGTGAACACTTTCCTTCTGAACATCGCATACTAGTCTACAGACGTCCTATAATTTCATCGAAAGGCGACTCTCTCTGGATGGGATGGTCATTGTTTGACAGGCCAACGTCATTTTCGTGTAAATAAAAAAATTTTCTGTCGTCGTCGTGCTTCGTATTTTTATTTGTTTAATTTACATTTTTATAGTCATAAATATCATTCTTACATTATCGTAAGGAGAGACCGACCCAACTCGACTTTCGCGGGTGGGGTTGCGATCTTCATACGTAAGGGCATTGCTCATAAGGTAATATATAGTGGTGAAGTACGCCGATTCCGGTTGCTGGAAGCGTGTATCGTATGCATCCCTCTCCAACAGGGGAGGCGGTTGTATGTGGTCGCAATCTATGCGCCGGAGGCTTCTCAACCCTCATGTTTTATAACAGAGCTCGAATCACTTTTTCGAACTCTGAAACTGAACTCAGAAGAAAACTATTTCCTTTTGGCCGGTGATTACAATGCTAAACACCAAAATTGGGGAAATCAATTATCCAATCCAAGGGGGACCCAGCTATTCAATTGGCTGGGGCTCCACAGCATTGAGTGTAAAGTCGATCTGCTGGCTACTGACAGGCCTTCGTATCCTCGAAGTGGCTCTTATTTGGATCTATTGCTATTAGACTCAAGACTCAAACTGACCGACGACATTCTTCGACGGACGAAAAATTGTTTGACGACGGTTGAGTACGACAGTGACCACTGTGGACTCGCCGCAGTCATAATGCTTCCGAACAACCTTGTGGAACTGGAGGAGTACGTGCCGACGCACTCTTACAACTACGGTAAGACACGTTGGCCGCGCTTTTCCGGTGCCGTAGCAAGGGAACTTCGTTCGAACGGTATTGCGCCGCCATCCAACAGGAATCTGTCGAACGTTGAAATCGATGGGTACCTGCAACGTATGGAGGATGCAATCCGTAGCACAATGGACAGGACAATTCCTAAATATAGGCAACATGACTCTACGAACATGTACAGAAACGCGACAATAGACGCACTTTACAAACAAAAAAGTAGACTCCTGTCGAGACTCAAATTCTTGCACAGGAGGTTTACTGACCGACACGATTTGGAGATTAGAACTCTGAAGTCACAGATCAAAAATCTCCAACAGTTAATTAAAGAAAATTACAGAATCTCTATATCGCTTTTCTGGAACAATAAAATTCGGGCTGTACAATCCAACAACCCGAGTATGTTTCCGGAAATAAATAAAATTTTTAGGAGAAAAGATCAAAATGACCTTCAGGGTATTAAACTCCAAAGGACGACAGAAAACAAAAACTTACTTTTGACAGTAGGGATAGATCCGGATGAGGCCATCTTGGATGATGACCACTTTATAGTGGAAGATGCTCAGGAGAAGGTAGAGACTGTGGGTGCTGTTTTCGAGCGAGTATATAAGGTGAATGAGTGCATTCGCCCGAATTACGACCTTGAGAATAGAGCCTTCGTTGGACACTTCTATCTTAGAGACGAGATCTCGCATTGGCGATCCGAGAATCCTGGTTTCACTAGGTTCAATGACGACCGACTTGCAAATGCAGTCATCGCCCAGCGAAACGGGGATAACACCCTGTTCGTTTCTAAGATGGACCTCTTGGACATCTTGCACACAATAAAGAAAAAGAAGTCAGCAGGTGTCGACGGCATACCCAATGTTGTGCTGCGAAACCTCCCTTCGGAAGCGGTGGACATATACACCACGTTGTTCAACAATGCTCTGAATAATGCATATTATCCAGTTCGTTGGAAGACGGCAGTGGTCCATCCTCTCCTTAAAAAAGGTAAGGATGGTTCCAATCCAGCAAATCTTCGGTCAATTAGTCTTCTTCCGAGTATCAGCAAAGTATTCGAGAAAGTTCTCAATAGAGCTCTGTCAACATGGGCTGAGGACAAACATATTATTCCAGAAAATCAGTTCGGTTTTAAGGCGGGCCATGATACCACACATGCAGCGTCTAAACTAGTATCTGATATTCAATGGAACAAAGCTAAAAAGCAGTGTACGGGTGCATGTCTGGTTGACTTGGAGAAGGCTTTCGACACCGTTTGGTTAGACGGTCTTTTCTATAAGTTGATCAGGTATGGCATGAGTAAACCACTGCTATATATTCTGAATGACATGCTTCATGGTAGAACGTTTGTTGTGAAAAGTTGCAATATAACTTCTACCAGAACTTTTAAAATACAGAACGGTCTACAACAGGGGGCGGTGAATTCGCCTATTTTGTTTAGCATTTTCACCGGCGATCTAATTGGTTCCCTTCACCATGCTATAGCGTACGCCGACGACCTAATCGCGTACAGAACAGGTCCAAAGATCGAGGTCATCAGAACACTCTTGCAGCGTGACTTCGATAAGATTCAGCAATATTGCGATGACTGGAAGTTGAAAATCAACTTTCAGAAATCGGAAACAATTTTGTTTAGAACACCGTTGGCTCGGGCCTAATGGGATACGAGAAAGAACTGGCGAAAGCTGGTGATCGTTGATCTACATGGCCACCCACTGCCAAGCAAAGTAGTAGTCAAGTATCTCGGCATTTGGCTAGATCAGTATCTATATTTTAACAAACATATGGATGCGGCTCTGGCCAGGGCTAGAGGAGCTTTTGCTCTGACGAGGCGACTGTTTCACAGCAGTCAACTTGATAGCAGAGTGAAGGTGATTTGCTACATGGCCCTCATAAGGCCAATGATTGTCTATGGGTGCCCTGTGTGGTTCAATGTTACAGCGTCTCAGATGGAAAAGATTCGGGTGTTTGAGAGACAGTGTCTGCGTACCTGTCTTGGATTGCACAGAACACCAGAGTCGGAGTACAGAAAATATTATCCTAATGAGGTCCTTTACAACGGGGCTCAAATAAACAGGATCGACAACTTCATTATAAAACTGACTCGTGGTCACACTGCAAGAGCGATGACCTCGACCAATGGCCTGATTTTTGGGGCTTATTACCCCAACTTAGAATATATGGAGAGAACACGTTTCAGTGGATTTGTCCCACCGGAGGCTTTCCTCTATTTTGACATGATAGGTTTGATACAGGACAGATCGGCGGTTCCGTTGATCTACCACGTCTGCCGTAAGTCCGTGGAACGACGGCTCCTTTATGGCCGGGACGTCGCCGCAGTAGGCGGAGAAGTTGAAGAGCTCCTCCGGTTCAGTAGGGCGGTATCAGATCGCGATCGACGGGACGTTGTTAAAACGTCAGAACAGTTCTGGTGGTTGTCTGAGCAACAGACAGAAAATGATACGGGTAGCGAGTCGCCAATGGCTGGCTTGCACAGACTTAGTGTGTAAGACTTAGGGTGTAGGGGGTAGACACAGTGGCAACCAAAAAAAAAAATTAAAAAACGTAACAAAAAACCAAAAAAAAAAAAATTTAAAAATACAAAAAAAAAAAAAAATTTAAAAATAGAGCTGCGTCGAAAATCAAAAAAAATTGTAAAAAATCAAAATCAAAAAAAAAAAATTTAAAAACTTACTGTGCGTCCCAAAATCCAAAAAAAATAGAAAAACTTACAAAAACCAAAAAAAAAAATATAATAAAAAAAAAAAAAAAAAACATAAAAGCTACTGTGGCTGCTCTAGTTTTAAGTAGTTTTTAAGTAGTATTAATTAGTTTTAAGTAGTTTTAATTAGTCTAAGTAATTTTAAGAAAAACATAAAAAAAGGATCTAAAAAGCTAAGTTTTTTAAAATTTTCTTAGCCTTAATACTAGTTATAGTTAGAAATAGAAATTAGATCAATAGGCCGAAAGGCATTAGAAATAAGTTATTGTATAATTTAGAGTACCCGCATAGGGTCAGTAAGTTAATTAAGTTATTATGTAAGCTAGTTTAAACATTTTTGTAAGCATTTAAGTAGTTATAAGAAAGAACAATAAAAAAAATGAATTAAAAAAAAAAAAAAAAAAAAAAAAATATCATTCGATTGAGTTTTCGGATATGTTCTTTAAAAAATTGGTAACAGGGTTTTGCTTTTTTCTGGTAATAGCATTATCAGAAATATGCAAACGAACCCACAAACGCGCATTGCACTCGTACAAAAAAAAACATTCGGTGGTCAAAACAATAAACGAAACCTGTGCTTAAACATGAAATCGCCGGTCGAGAAACTCAAAAATATAAAAACGTAGATCAATAGTTCGTCGTATTAATAAAACAAGTGAATGTTTAAGAGCTAATTGTGTTGAAAATTGTGTGTTTTTACTAAAATAATGGACATCAAAGTCTCTGTCAAAAAGTAAACAAATGCGATGAGAAAAAGACAACCTTATGATTGCGCCGTTAGCTTATCAAAAAAAAAATCGTCACATAACGCGAGTTACTAGCAAAACAAAACAAAACAAAACAAAACCAAAACCCGTTGATTTTTGGTAAACAAATCGCAAGGAGATGCAAGTATGTTAAAATATACTCGGTCATTAACCTTCGAATAGCCCATTGAAATAGTGTTTTGCCGTCGGGATTTCGGTGTCGCGCATGTAAATAAAAGTGAAATAATTTTAAAAAGTATTGCACTGAAAGAAAAGTGTCAAGAAAATAATAAATAAAAGTGTCTAAAGTTAAACTAATATTGCACGAAATCTGGTGGTCAAGTTTGAAATAAAACATAGTGAAGTTAGTTTAAATAAAAAAAAAACAGATCCATAATCATTATCTGCAAAAAAATTGAACCAACGTGGGACGTGAACCCACTTAAGGACTGACTAGCTGGGCACAAAAACATGGAATTTAGTCAGATAAGTCCAATAAAAAAAAATTCATTAAACGAATACGATACTTTGTGGTATGTTTTATTTCCCTTTTCAGATTTATTGACGAATGTCCTTCGCATGGAATATACCTATGGCTTTTCCAGCGCAACTTTCCAACTCGTTCATACAATTGCCAATAACTTTCCGGACGCGGCATTTTACAAATTTGGGAAGAAGTTTGGCGTTGATTCCTGAAGCGAACTTGCTCTGGGCAAAGTTTCTGTGGAAAACCTCTTGGCCTTCGCGGTAAGTAACATGCTTTGCTCTAACATTATAAGTGTTTTTAGACTTAACGTGTGCCCTGAAAAGATTCTCCGACATCGTCTGTCTGGCAAGCGTAGTCTTAAGTGCATTCGGCAGGACTAACATCTCCGGGTCTCCTAAAGCTTTCAGTTCTCGCATAATTTTGTAAGACGAACCATGTGTCACCATATTCTGGCCAAAAAGAGCGAAGTAGGGCTGGCAACCTAAAGAGTCTTGGACATCAGATCTGAGAGCACACGCTATACTCGATAAGTGTATATCCCAGTCGTTTTGCTCTTCTGATATTAAGGCCCTAAGCTTACTAAGTACGCTGCGGTTTACCCGTTCGGAGATGTTAGCCTGTGGAGAATACAAAGCCGTTCGCACATGCTGTATGCCGTATTTCGCCAAGAATTGTTTAAATTCTTTGGAGACGAACTGACGTCCGTTGTCGGAGTGGATCTTTTCAGGGGTGCCGAAAGTATGAAAAATGTCAGCTTCCAAGAACTGGATAACTCTGGAAGAATTCGCTTTTGGCATCGCTTTTAAAAACATGATTTAGTAAAATGATCTACTACAATAAACACATAAACATTACCTCGTTTGGTACGCGGATAAGGACCCAAGAAATCGATATATAAGCGTTGCATAGGTCGTTCAGTAAGTGTTTGTGTCGTGATAGGAGGACGAAGAGATGAGTTTAGGGCTATCACCATTTTACATGTATCGCATTCTTTCACGTATGCTTTTATGTCTTTGACCATTTTTGGCCAGTAGAGCTTAGCTTTATAGTATATGTCACTTAACTGTGACATATACTATGGCGACTGCTACAGACAACAGAAAAAGCGTTTATTTGGGTGCGGATTTGTCGTTAGAGGAAGACTCAGGGATAAGGTGATTAGCCAAAATCCAGTCAATGAGCGTATAATGACCATCCGCATCAGGGCTAAATTCGCCAACATTAGCCTTATATGCGCCCACGCCCCCACAGAAGAGAAATACGACGATTGCAAAGACTGTTTCTACGAGCTCCTCGAAGAAACATATGAGCAATGCCCTAGACACGACGTGAAAATCGTTCTTGGCGTTTTGAACGCAAAACTAGGGAAGGAGGACATCTTTGGAAACACAATCGGTAGGCATAGCCTCCACGACAAAACCTCCGAAAACGGATTGAGGCTAATCGATTTTGCTGCGGGGCTAAATCTTGTTGTAAGCAGTACACGCTTCCCGCATCTCAAAATTCATAAAGGTACATGGCGATCCCCAGATCAATTAACCGTCAACCAAATTGACCATGTTGCGATCGACGCAAGGCACTCTTCCAGTGTGCTAGATGTCCGAACTTTCCGAGGGGCCAACTTTGACTCGGACCACTACCTTGTTGTAGCCAAGGTACGAATGAGGATATCTTGTTCACGACCAGCACGAACTAACGCTGTGAAGAGATATGACGTCGGAAAGCTACAATCGCAGGAGATTGCCAATGCCTTTTCCAATCGAGTGTTCCTTCAATTATCCTTGAATCCCATGCCGCCAGCATTAAACATTGAAGACCAGTGGCAGCAATGCCAAGAAGCCATCAGAACCGCTGCCTCTAAGGTTCTGGGTTTCACTCGGCCACCAAAACGAAACCCATGGTTCGATGAAGAATGTAGGCAGGCAAATGCAGCCAAGCAAAGAGCACGACAAATGTTTTTGCAAACACGAACGAGGGCTGCTTACGATCAGTATAACGAGATTTACAAGGAAAGAAGAAGGGAAGAACACCGACTTCTCAAGAAGAAAAAGAAGCAGCATGAGAAGCGCTCGTTTGAGGAAATAGAGAGGTGCCATGACGGGAACGAGATTCAGAAGTTTTACCAAAAGGTAAAAAGATCCTGCCAGGGTGGCAAACCCCGAACTCAAGCCTGTAAAGACCAGCAGGGAAACATAGTTATAGAGTCACAGTCGCTACTGAGGATCTGGAAACATCATTTCTGCAGACTGCTTAACGGCGATGAGGACACAAATTCCGCTGTCAGGCAGATTGCCCCATTCAGCCTGGACGATGATCAAGAATGCCGTCCTCCCGACCTAGAAGAAGTTAAGCTTGCCATATGCAAACTTAAATCAAATAAGACTGCAGGTGCAGACGGCCTTGATGCCGAACTTTTCAAGGCAGCTGGAGATCAGTTGGAAAGGAGCATGCACCAGCTGATTTGCATGATATGGTCGGAAGAAAGCATGCCCGATGAATGGAACCTCAGTATCGTATGCCCGAACCTAAAGAAAGGAGACCCTCACAATTGCGCCAATTATAGAGGGATAAGCCTCCTTAACGTCGCGTACAAGATCTTGTCTGCTGTAATATGTGAACGTCTGATACCCCACGTCAACAACTTGATAGGTCCTTATCAATGTTGTTTTAGACCAGAGAAGTCCACAATAGACCAAATTTTCACATTACGGCAGATCTTGGAAAAAACCCGAGAACGTAATATCGATATTCACCATCTTTTTATCGATTTCAGGGCCGCGTATGACAGTATCTACAGAGACGAGCTGTACAGAGCCATGTCTAGTTTCGGCATCCCTGCAAAACTCGTATGACTATGCAGGATGACTTTGGAGAATTCACGCTGCTCCGTCAAGGTCGGTAAAGAACTCACCGAGACCTTTGATGTCGAAAAAGGTTTTAGGCAAGGCGATAAACTGTCATGCGATTTCTTCAACATCATACTTGAACAGATTGTAAGAAACTCAAACGTCAACACCAGAGGAACAATCTTTCAAAAGTCTGTACAATTACTCGCATATGCAGACGATATTGACGTAATGGGAAGAAAAAAGCGTTATGTCATAGGTGCTTTTGCGAGTATTGAAACAGAAGCGGCAAAAATGGGTTTGATGGTTAATGAGGGCAAAACGAAGTATATGCTGTCATCAAACAAGGACACAGAACATCGACGAATTGGACAATACGTCACAATAGACAGACATAACTTCGAGGTAGTACAGGACTTCGTCTACCTAGGATCCGCTGTAGACACGGACAACAACATCAGTGCGGAGATCAAACGGAGAATAACTCTTGCCAACCATTGCTTCTTTGGGTTAAGAAGGCAATTGAGAAACAAAACCCTCTCCAGAAAAACCAAGGTAACCTTGTATAAGACCTTAATCATCCCAGTCCTGCTTTACGGCGCGGAAGCATGGACCTTATCGAAAGCGGATGAGGAAACCCTTGGTCGTTTCGAAAGAAAAATTCTCCGAATGATCTTTGGTCCCGTATGCGAAGGCAATGTGTGGAGAAGAAGATACAACAACGAGCTGTATGAGCTGTACCGCGACATGGGCACAGCCAGAAGAGTACGCATCGCGAGGCTACGATGGTTGGGCCATGTAGAGCGAATGGACCCAAACGCTCCGGCTCGTCGTGTGTTCGAAAGCACATTGCAGGGAAATCGCGGAAGGGGAAGACCTCGTCTTAGGTGGCGCAATCAAGTGGATGAAGACCTCAACCGACTTGGAGTGCGAAACTGGAGAGAGCTCGCCCGAAATCGAAGTCGTTATAGAAGGATGTTGGTTGAGGCCCAGGTTCACCCCGAACTGTAATGCCAACCTAAGTAAGCAAGTAAGAACTTAGCTTTGATGCGAGCGTACGTTTTCGCAAAACCACTGTGACAACTCAACTTGGTAACATGTGAAAGTTCGATACATTGCCTAATTAGTGCTTCGGGTACCCAAAGTCGCCATAACGAATCTTCTTCGCCTACCTCACTTGTTCTAAACCTAACCCTTTTATAAATGTATTTTCCAAATACCACTAAATCGGGAAGTTCAGATTGATTAGAATTGATGTTCTCTCTCAGTTGGGAATATTGCTGCGAATCGAACTCAACCGAATTAAGGTCGATCTCACCACACATCATTGTTGAAGCAACCTCCTCAATATCATTTTCTTCTACGATTACTTTTGCAGCAATCTCTTCCATGTCCATCCTAGACAGCGAATCAGGCACTATGTTGAGGGAACCCTTTCGGTGTTCGATTTTAAAGTCGTAACCCTGGAGTTCCAAACTCCATCTAGCTAACCTTCCGTTCAGCTCTTTCATTGACATTAACCATTTCAGACTTGAATGGTCTGTGATAACAGTGAAAGGTAATCCGTCAACATAGGGCCTGAATTTGCGAATACTTAGAACGGCTGCAAGACATTCCAGCTCGTTCTCATCCAACTGAAAGAGAACACCACCCACACCTTCTGAAGAAGCATCACATTGGATTGTAAAGGGTTTCTTGAAATCGGGCTGAGCTAACACGGGGGCAGACGAAAGTGCAGATTTCAACTTGTGAAACCCTTCAAGGGCTTCAGGCGTCAATTCAAACTTGGCTTTCTTTTTCAAACAGTCCGAAAGTGGAGCTGCCAAGTCTGCATAATTCTTTATGAACCGTCTATACCACCCGGTCATTCCAAAGGATCTCCTTACTTGCCGTATGCTGGTAGGTACCGGAAAATTCATCATAGCCTCGACCTTGTCAGGGTTGGTTTGCAGTGTACCCTGACCAACTATGAAGCCTAAAAACTTGATTTCTCGCATGCAGAACCTGCTCTTATCGAGGTTAATAGTGAGGTTCGCTCGTCGTAGACACGCAGCCACTTCGCTAAGGATGCGCATATGGGAATCAAAATCGGAGGTACAAATCAAAAGGTCGTCCAAATAGACGAAAACATTCTCGCGAAGCGAACCGGGTATGACTTGGTCTATAACGCGACGCATCGTTTGACCAGCATTGCTCAATCCGAATGGCATCACTTTAAAATGATAAAGTGGTCTACCCGGTACAGCGAATGCGGTCTTGTCACGAGATTTTTCGTCAAGGGGGATTTGCCAATAGGCATCCTTGAGATCTATACCTGTTATAAATTTTGTATCCTTAATCCGACTGAGTAACCCTTCCACATGAGGTAGCGGATACGCATCCTTAACGGTGACCGCGTTAACCTTGCGAAAATCCAAGCAGAGACGAACCTTGCCTGGCTTCCTCACTAACACCACCGGACAACTCCACGGAGAGTTACTAACCTCGATAACATCAAGTTCCAGCATGCGATCTAACTCCTTGTAGACTTCATCTTGACGAACTAAAGACAAGGGATAGTGTCGAGACTTTATCGGAGCTGCATCCCCGGTGTCAATAACATGACATCCATAGGTCGTCTTTCCTAATCCTAACACTACAAAGTTCGGAAATAAGTTTTTGATCCTCTCTAATTCTCGACTTTGTTCTGGTGATAGATCAATCAGCTCAGCCTCGTCTTTCACATTCACTTCATCTTCCAATCTGAAGTCGGCCTGAAGTTCCGAAATTTGAGGCATTAGATGGAATTCCTTCCAAAAATTCATCCCTAGATAGAGCTTCTGGGTTAGATTGGGAATTAGGTAAAAGGAAAGATGCTTGGTAAGACCATTATACGTTACATCAACGTCGCAATGGCCGACTATATCGTGCGAGCTGCCATCGGCAGTTCGTACAATGTTTTTATATGGCCTTACTTCCACACCAATCCTCTTCACCAATTCCCAACAATCGTTGCCCAACACGGAGATCGAAGCTCCACTATCCAGCAACCCGAAAACCGGCTCGCCTTTCAATTGAATGCAGGCGTACATCCTACCGTCTGTATCCGAAGAAATGATCGACTCTAGGATTTGTTTTCGAAATTTTCTTCGGTTTCGAAAACGACGTCGACACTTTTGAATATGCAGACGCTACACTATGTTTCGATTCGAAAATGCGTTGTCTGGTTTTATAATAAATAATTTTTCGGTCATGAAGTGATTTTAACGAGTGAGTTTTAACTGGATCTACCAGGTCATCTAATGGACCTACATTTATTTTTCGTTCCAAAATCTTAGTTGGAACAACTGTGTCCGTAGTCTTGGGTATGACTTGGCAATCAACATTTAATTTTGAGAGTGGTCTTGAACATCCCTGTTGGAACGAATCTCGCCACTCTTCCTTTCGTTACCCGGTCGGTTTCCCGAGTGCTTGCCACAGTCATTGGTGTTGACCCCTTTTTCCCCGCACAGGAAACAGAAAAGAGTCCGTATGTTGGACGGACAAAAATGATAGGCGTGACCCTTCTGGCCACAGTTCCAACAGGTAAAGTTAGCCGTGGAAATTGGTTTTCGGCTAAAAGCTAAGGCGGCGACTTCTTCTCCATCCGGGAAAACCGCACTTTGGTCTTCACCGGCTGCGATCTCGTGGACAGTTTTTGGAGCAGAAGTGCGCTTGGCCAAAAACCGTTCCGCTTCGCGGGCCTTATTTCGGGCTTGTTCAAGACTCTTTATGTCCGCAGCCAACAATATCTCGCCTATCTTATCCTTGGCATTACTGCGGATAATATCGATTAACTTTCTATCGTCGAAAGGTTCCTTCAACCGGTCGTTCATGTTCGCGATAGCATTATAAAAATCGTCAAACGACTCCTTTTCACCTTGCTTCCTGGTAAGCACCCTCATGTAGATCTCTACGTCGCTTTCTAATCTACCAAACTCCTTTTTCATCGCGGTCTTAAGTTCCGTTAAGGACACATCAGGATTCCTGTGTAAATAGGACCAATACCATTTGTATGGCCTTTCTTTCAGCAACACATGGAAGTTGTCAACGATTTGTTTATCGGTATCAGAAGAAGATGCTCTCATCCGATCAACTTTAAAAAGAAAATCGCTTACATTTTCATTGCCACTGTAAGCAATATTCCAGCGATCTAATCGGAAAACGATTGAACCGCTGCGCTGGAGGTAATTGAAGGGGCTACGGAAAGCCTAGCATTGGGGGTTGACTGATGAGCTTCACTCTGTTGACGCTGTCTTTCGTCATTAAACAGATTGCTGCCTGATGGATTGGATTGAGATTGGCGTTGCATTCCTAACGACTCCAGATTTCGAATGACGTTTCCCATAAAAACGTCGAATGTTCCGAACAACTTAATTTGGTTCGTCATTAGGGTTCGCTCTATTCGAGCATCTAATTCAGCCGCTTGGTCGGTTTGACCAGCATTTCCTTCATCAGAAATTGGCTGACCATTTTTATCTTGAATTTCGCCCTCATGAGTC
Source organism: Melanostoma mellinum (assembly GCA_914767635.1). Taxonomy (NCBI): domain Eukaryota; kingdom Metazoa; phylum Arthropoda; class Insecta; order Diptera; family Syrphidae; genus Melanostoma; species Melanostoma mellinum. The sequence goes on from OU612058.1 coordinate 104,767,497, forward strand.
GACCCATCCATCTCGTTCGGCATGCTTTCCGTTGATTCCGAAACTATGGAATTAAGGTTTTCCGAATAACTAAATGAATTATCTAGGTTAAAACGAGCGATTCTATTTGAGAATCTTTGGTAGAAAGCCTCGAAATTTGCCTCAGAACGAGCGTAAATAGTTCTTAAGCTATCGTGCAAGGAAACCCGTCTACCAGTGCCCATGCCTCAGCAAACGTACTAAAAAAAATCGTCAACACCGATGTCTTTCAACGCTAAGTATAAATAGAAACTATTTGGCAACTCTGTCTAGGTTCCACAAAAAAACAATTCCAAACGGAACCAAAAAAGAATAAAAAGGATCCAATCCAGAAACAAAATTCAGAATATACTTCAAAATTAAAAATTAGTATAAATTCAAAAATTCTTTGTTTGAACAGGTTTATATATATGTTTAATATGAAATTCAAAAAAAAAAAAATAAAAACTGATTTCAGTTTTTTTCAAAATAGAATTAAAACTTAATTTTAACGAAACAAAAGAATGTAACGAAAGATGAAACATCCAGGGACTTTCGTGACTTGATTTTCGATGTAACGACTGTGAACCATGTGTGCAATTCAAAAAAAAAAAAAAAAAAAAAAAAAACAGACGTCCAACTCAGATGTCGAAAACCTTACCAGTTCTTAATATTCAATTGAATTTGTAATTTTATTATGAATCCTTATAGTGAAATAATATTTAAAGTGTATATAAAAAAAAATGTTTCATTTAAAGAAAATAAATTTTGGAAAAAAGATTTTGAAGAAAAAAAAATGTTTAGTTTTCTATCATATGAAGAAAGAGGATGAGAGTTCTAACATAAGGAGGATGACAACGGAAGACGATTAGGAAGCCGAAGTTCTATACGAGCCGAGAAAAAAAATCAAATAAACTAATGACTGTTTTTTAAGAAAAAGGACTTGAAAAAAAAATGTTATTCTCCTCAGGTTTCAGGACTATCCATGAAGAATCTTTCTTTAAGGAAGACTATGTAGCCCTCGGAGAATTTTAGGTGACTTTGCTGAAAGGACCTCCGAAGACGCCTTAAATATCGGCGGGTCTCTTCCAGCGTCTTGTGCAAGACTGGACTTTCGAGTACCTTGATGAAGGTACCAAAAGACTCAACCAATCTTCCACAAAATTATGCTTGAATTGGAGGATGCGCATTCTTCTGTGGCAACGCAATACCGAGTAACTACTTCCTAGTCATCGGCACTCACAAAAATAACGCTACCCCAGTTGAAGTTTGAATTTATATTTAAATGAAAACGAGAAAAAAAATTTAAATGAAAAGTAAAAAAAAACTTGAAAATTAAAAAAAAACTTGAAAATTAAAAAAAAATTATTTGGATTGGCTCAAAACTTAACAAAACTAGTCACTCTAACTAAAAGATAGAGGACTCCACGTTGGGCGCCATTTTGTAACCGCCATTTTTTTTAACCGTCACGAGAGAGAAATCAGCAGAACAACAGCAAGACCTTTAGAATCGCTTTCCGAAGACATTTCGATATAGGCCGAATCCAAAGTCGTCGCTCGCTGTTCAAAACCGATCGCTCAATTTTCTCTCGTCGTCTCTCTTAAAATTTCCCGAAATCTAAAATCCCTACTCGGTGAACACTTTCCTTCTGAACATCGCATACTACTCTACAGACGTCCTATAATTTCATCGAAAGGCGACTCTCTTTATGGATGGGACTTCTGAGTTCTGACTGTCATTGTTTGACAGGCCAACGTCATTTTCGTGTAAATAAAAAAATTTTCTGTTTTGCTTGCAGATCGGTCGTCGTCGTGCTTCGTATTTTTATTTGTTTAATTTACATTTTTATAGTAAATTATATAGCCACAGCATTTTGCACACACTGCATTTGATAAGAAAAAATTCAAATCATATGAAATGTGTACAGGGTAGGAGATGACACAGAAAGGAACCGCACTTTGTGTTTGGGTTATTGTTGTAAATTTTTTCTTTTTTTTCTTTATATTTATTTAAATGGGTGGTAGCTGGCATTTAAATGAATTGCACTGCACAAGCACTGGCACTGGTGTTGATTTGCACTTTTTTGTTTGTTTTTGTTTAAAAAACAATGTATATTTTTTTTTTACTCGAGGCGCACGGGAAAAATAGGTTTTTTTTTATTAGTTTTGAGGGGATTAATTTAATAATTTAGATATTGCAGACATGGTGGCATGAAAATGAATGGCACTGGTTAGACAAAATGCGGACACTTGGCACTGCACGTCTTCACACGTTCGATATCAGGTCGGATTACAATTTATACAGCGATCATTTAATTAATTTCAACGCTATATGGATACCAGCAATAAGATTAAACTCAAGAGGAAGACCAAGTGGTGGATGTTTTTTCGGGTACAAGAAGGCTATTAAAAATAAATCGCGCGAATTTATATCAGAGGAAGAAGTAATCCATTTAAGTATTGTCATTTATTCTACGAAATATATTATTATACCAGTACACGTCAACTGCAACCATTGGAATAGGGGTTTTGGAATATTACAAGGTTTTCTAGAATGTAACAATGAGGATAACATATTGTTAATAGGTGATTTAAACGCAAGGATCAGGGTGGAAGCAGGCAGAGAAAATATGTTTGCTGGGAAAGTAAGGCACTCCAAACATATAACTTTTAACTCAAGAGGAGATGACTACTGGAACTATGTGACTCATATCATGAATGGTGCAAGTAAGTCTGATAAATATGGCGAATATACCTTTTTGGGACAACAAGGTTCGTCAGTAGTGGACTTTTGTCTAGCAAGAGGGGATTGGATGGCACTAATCCACGATTTTGAGGTGCTGAGTATGCCATTTTCAGACCACATGCCAATAACAGTCCAATTAAACTCATATGTGATACGACTCGAGGAGTCCAGAAATCTTAAACTTCCCCCGAAACTGGTTTGGAAAGAAACAAAGGCAATGGAGTACCGATAAAATCTTAATAGAAACCTGCAAACGGAAGGAGAACTAAGGTTGGATGATATTGGAACAGTAATAAAAACTTCATATCCCTTCAACTCACAGCCATATAAGGGTAAGCTTAAAGGGAAGGAAAAGTGGTTTGATGCTGATTGTGAAGCGGCTAGGCTAGGAGGAGACCCGTTGGATGGCTCATCCTGTATCGGAAGCACAACAATATTTCAAAAGGCGTTATATCGAAGAAAACAAATCCTTTAAGAAAGTTTGTAGAGAGAAAAAAACAAGATTCTACGAAATTGAGGCCTTGAAGCTGACATACTGCAAGGATTCGAAAGAATTCTGGAAAACAATAAGGAACATAAACGGAGGAGTCTGAAAATCAACGACAAACTTTCTGCTTTTTTATTGAAAGAGCATTTACCCTGCCATCATGGCCCCAAATATCCTGTATGCTAAACCCTTTTATGTTAATGACATTCTGGACTCGCCATTTACTGAATGAATGAATGTTCTTTATTTTGCTTCAGAAAAGCTATTTAGTTTTAAGTTTTACATTGAAATTAATATAATATAATGTAATATAGTACATAAGTGTATAGATTTATAATACTTTAAAAGATTTTTGTACTTATAAAATTTACTATGCACATTTAGATATTCATAGATTTGAACGTATATGCTCATTAGTTTTCTTTTAAAATCATGCAACATTGTGCAACATTTTACTTCTCTAGGAAAGTTATTAAACCCATGAAACCCCATGCAAAAAATTGTTCTTTGACCCCTTGATGTTTTAGATCTCTTAATGTTTTCACATAACTACCCAGGTAACAGATTGTTTTTAATTTGAAAAACATATATCATAGTACGCATAAACAGTCTTTGGTTAACATTCATCCATTTCAAAACATTTAACATAGATCTTATAGGTGTAGTAGTAGTAGTAGTAGTAGTAGTAGTGTGTGATTTTATTTAACAAAATTAAAGGTTTTTTTGTTGTTATTTTACAATTTCACAATTATGGCATGGCTTTTGCCGTCAGCCAGAAAAAAAGGGTATAAACAAAAATAAATAAATAAATCAATAGTATTACACAATGTAGACTTTTAACATTTTCAAGCTATGTTTAAGTTTAATTAATAAATAAGCAAATAATTCGTTGATTCGTTTTTAATTTTAAGAAGATGTTTTGATTGGTTGCTGTACAGAAGATAGGATTAAAATGCTTCATTCATGATTTGGTAGCGGTATCTCAGCGCTGTTTTTACGTAACTGCTTAAAATGTTCCAATCCGGTCCATTTAGGATTTCCTTGGTCTCATGATCAGTTAATAGGCTTTTTCCCCAGTGTTGTCTTCTGATTGCAGCAAGAATTGGGTACGTTCCTAGGAAGTGGAACACATCTTCTCTAACTCGGTGGTTACAGAGAGTACAGTCCGTGTTTTCCTCTGAGCTATACGGTCGATAATTAAGGTGCAGTAACTCTCCTCTCTTTTTGAATACAGTTGAAATAGTCTCTAAGTTGTAGCAATCATCAAAATAATTGTTTGATCCAAGATTGTGTTATAGGCATTTGTACATACTTCGACTCTCGCTTCGGTTCGACAAAACCGTAAATTTAGAGAAGCTGTCCTGTTCAATCTTAGCAAGCAGCACCTCAAAGCTACGTTTCCAAGTCTCCGTCCCGGTTTCCAATAACTGCACATCGTGAGTCCGCTCCCAAGTTGACCACTCAGTAAAGAACTGAGCTTTTTGGTTGAGTAGATGCCTTGCAATGGTTCCAAGTAGGCGATGAGGGGGAAGCTCAGTAAGTTTTAAAGTATAATTGAGGTGCATCTTGAGTGAGAATATATACAAAGGCGAAACACCAGTCTCCAGGTGCAACATATACGTAGGCGTGTTTTCCGGGAGCCAGAACATTTTTTTTATAAAGTACCTCAACAACTTTTCTACTTCTTCATATTGGACGAACCCCCAAACCTGACAAGCATAACACATTATCGACCTCATTACGGCTTCGAAAAGTTTATATTTGGCACTCGGAGCAAAATATTTTTTACTAAGTACACCCTTCCAACTGCAATTTATGGCCTTTTTTGATTCTATCAGCTTAGCACTCAGGTGTTTTTTAAACGACAGTTGTGGTGTTATGATAACTCCAAGGTACACTGCTGTTCACTTAATTAGACGCACAAATTTTTTTTTACATAACCCTAATTTTTTTGTAAGTGTGGGTAGCAATTGTCAAACAATTGCATTTATTTGAAAGCTTATTAAATTCTCAACAAAATAACACTAACAAGTCCAAGGTGAGTGGAAGTAAACGGACATTTTTTCCCTCTTTTGTCTATGCTCCAAGAAAAAGTACACTTTTTTTTGTTCACATGATTAGACGCACCTGTAAAATTAGTTAGTTGGCCGCGATCTGTTACGTGGATAAGAGTCAGCTGCAAAGTTTAAGCAATAAAAAAGTGTTTGCCACAGATTTCAGTCCAAAATGTTGGAAAAAAAGTTTTAGCTGCAGAAGAAAAAGGGAAAATTGACGTGTTGCAATCCGAAGAGTTTTCAATGAGGAGAATCGCAACAAAAATAGGCCGAAGTGACCATGTTGTAAGGAATTTTATTAAAAACAGTGATTCCTACGATAAAAACTCCAAAGGAAGGAAGCGGCTTTAACTCCTCAGGATAAGAGAAAAACTTAAAAAAATGCATCAAATTCAGCTCTCTGCACCAGTAAAATAAAGGTAAAAGCGGGGGTAACAGCCAGCACATTAACTGTTTGTCGAGCAATTTTAAGTGCAGACCATCTTCAATTAAAAAAGAAACAAAAAAACGCCTCCACTAAACGCCATAAGAGAGAACAGCGGTTGGAGTTCGCACGCGTTCACATGACCTGGGATACTAACTTTGGAAATGAGCTAAATTGTCAAAATGCAGTTTTTTCTGACGAAAAAATAATCATGGAAATAGTGGTTATATCCTTCAGGACCATCTAGGTTAAATTTTTTTGGACAGAAAAAACCGCATTTTGCCAATTTTGCTTATTTCCAAAGTTAGTATCCCAGGTCATGTGAACGCGTGCGAACTCCAACCGCTGTTCTCTCTTATGGCGTTTAGTGGAGGCGTTTTTTTGTTTCTTTTTTAATTGAAGATGGTCTGCACTTAAAATTGCTCGACGAACAGTTAATGTGCTGGCTGTTACCCCCGCTTTTACCTTTATTTTACTGGTGCAGAGAGCTGAATTTGATGCATTTTTTTAAGTTTTTCTCTTATCCTGAGGAGTTAAAGCCGCTTTTGTCCTTCCTTTGGAGTTTTTATCGTAGGAATCACTGTTTTTAATAAAATTCCTCACAACATGGTCACTTCGGCCTATTTTTGTTGCAATTCTCCTCATTGAAAACTCTTCGGATTGCAGCACGTCAATTTTCCCTTTTTCTTCTGCAGCTAAACCTTTTTTTTCCAACATTTTGGACTGAAATCTGTGGCAAACACTATTTTATTGCTTAAACTTTGCAGCTGACTCTAATCCAAGTAACAGATCGCGGCCAACTGACTAATTTTACAGGTGCGTCTAATCATGTGAACAAAAAAAAGTGTACTTTTTCTTGGAGCATAGACAAAAGAGAGAAAAAATGTCCCTTTACTTCCACTCACCTTGGACTTGTTAGTGTTATTTTGTTGAGAATTTAATAAGCTTTCAAATAAATGCAATTGTTTGACAATTGCTACCCACACTTACAAAAAAATTAGGGTTATGTAAAAAAAAATGTGTGCGTCTAATTAAGTGAACAGCAGTGTATTTGTACTCTTTTACAACCTCCAGGTCCACATGTTCCCACCTCCACTTCTCATTTACTGCGTATCTGCCTGTTCCATTTCGAAAAATCATACTTTTGATTTGTTGGTATTCAGCGTTAGGCTCCACAGGTGACAGTAAGATTGAAGCTTGTTGATCATCATTTGTAACATTTCTGCAGATTCTGATAATATGACGATATCGTCTGCATACATCAAAGCCTTCACGTTGGTGCCAGCAATGTTGATACCACCTGGTAGAACTGATGTCAAATCATCAAGGAACAGGGAAAACAAAAGCGGACTTAATAGACAGCCTTGCCTAACTCCAGACGTTGTTTGAAACCAAGTAGACCCTTCGTTCCCGTCCCATACCGCCGACTTGTTGTTTTTGTAGAGGCATTTTATTGCGTTTAGCATTTTGGATGATATTCCTAGGCAACTGAGCTTGTAGAAAAGTGCTTCCCTGTTGATTGAGTCAAATGCGGCTTTGAAGTCACGAAAAAAGTGTATAATTTCTTTCTCTTATCCAAATATGATTTACCGATGCATGTAAGTGAAAAAATATTGTCAACAGTTGAGTATCCTTTCCTAAAACCCGCTTGGAACTCGCTCAGTAAATCATTATTTTCTACCCAGTTTATGAGCCTGTGCAGGAGTACACCAGTGAATATTTTCATAACAGAGTTCAGAAACGAAATTCCTCGGTAGTTGTTTGGGTCTTCGGCATCGCCCTTTTTGAAGATTGGAAGGATAATATTTTTTTGAAAGCTTTCTGGTACTTCTCCATTATCAAATATGTAATTGAAAGCATCTGTAATTTTTCTGACAAAGCTCACCGTGGCATATTTGAAAAACTCATACGGCACACGGTATTCGCCTGGAGCTTTGTTGAGATTGCATCGGTCTATTGCGTCCCTGATTTCTTGAACGGTGAAAGCCTGATCAAGATTTTCGATTTCCAGATACGGTGAAGCATAGAGCATTAACTGATTGGAGTTTATCGGTGTGTTTAGTAAATTTTTGAAGTGTGCTGCTAAGATGTTTATGTCGATTTTAATGTTTTGAGCAAAGGGTATGCCATTGAGAGAGCGAGCTAATTTCCAGAAGGTACTGCTGTCATTTACTTGAGATAATTTGCGCATTAAGTCAAGTGAGTACCTGTTTTGTTTTGTTTTTGAAAGCCTTATTAGCGTCTTGGTACATGTTTTTTGCTAGGTTAGAATTTGTTGCTCTAAGCAGTCTTAGAAATCCAAAAGATCTTTTCCTTGCTGTTTCGCAGTCTCTATCAAACCATGGTTTTCTCCATTTCCGATTTTGAACATATTGAAAGGAATGAGCTGCCTGTGTTATGCAAGATATCAGGATATCTGTGTTGTGTAGTGAGTTCATCTCATTTCCGCGAACGGATGTCAGCAGTCTGTCGAGATTGTTTTGATATCTTTCTATATGCGGGTCTCTCCATTTAAGTTTCGGTAACCATTTCATATTCGAGATATTGCTAGCTGGCTCTTCATTACAAATAATGCAGTTGACGAGCAGTGGTAAGTGATCCGAGTACACCATCTCTTCAACTTTTAAGTCTTCAACGTACTGAATCCATCTACCACGAACGAGACAAAAATCAATAACAGAACATGACGTTCCTCTTATAAAGGTAGAATGTCCATATGGGTCACTTCTAGTTCTTTCATTCAACAATGTTAGACCAGTCGTTTCGCACATTTCAATAAATTTTCTCCCGTTAGCGTCAATTTTTGTGTCTCTTGTTGATCTCGTAATGCTAATATTGTCGGGGACACATTCTGGGTTCATCTGTAGCAGCTGTGAGTTTCCTATCCTTGCATTACAGTCTCCAATAACCATAATATTTTCTTGGTGGAATTCAAGGAGAAAGTTCTGCAAACCAGCAAAGTCATCCATCCATTTATTACAGTTAATATAAACAGGAACTATAAACAATTACTCATTCGAACAAGTCATTTCAACAATAGTTCTGTTCATTTCATTAATAAAGTTGCATCTTAGTGATTTATTTAACGTTTTTTTTCAATCCAAATAAGCTTCCACCGCTTGCTCTTCCGCGTGTATGTGTTCTTGTTGCGGGTATCCACTTCAGCAAAAATTCTTGAAAGTACGTTTCATAATGTGACGTGTTTTGTTCAATAAAAGTTTCGAATAATAAAAAAATATCACTATCTCTAATTTTTTGTAATAATTTTTTTCCTAAACCTGATATATTATAAGAAATAATTTTAAATGGAATGTTATATAATTTAGTATTATGATTTCTATTGAAAATATGGCTGACGGCATTTCTATTAAATATAGTTTGGCAGCACTGCTCTGCTAGCAGTTTGAGAGCCGCATGAGAGGTTTTCAACTGCTGTCACTTCATTGCTGTCATCGATAAGTTGTTGTAAAAACGTCAATCCTCCTTCTTCATCACATGTCAAAACATTACTAGAGTTGAAGTAAAATGTTTTTCCTTCAATTTTGATGGCGTTTCCCCGAATGAATGTTTTAATATTGTGGTTTTTGGCAGTGACTTGAGTTTTAATTTTAATTAATTTTCTTCTTCTTTCTCTTGCCGCGGCGGGATAGTCTCTGTGAACTGATATTCCAGTGCCCCTGAACCTCATCGTGTTTTGGAGTATTCGACCTACATCATCCTTGTTTTGCAGCTTATAGGTGTATAAATACTACATTTAATAATTATTCGCATAATTCTGTTTTGTAACAGTTGTAATCTATCTATCATAAATAAGACTAGAGCAGTAATCAAAATGAGGTTTAATTAAGACATTACATACATTAATAGCGGTACTCATTGATATATTTGCCCTTATTATTCTTGATACACCTATTTTTTTAGACACTAATTTACATATATAGTCAATGCGATCATTGAAATTAAGCTTTTCATCTAACACAATACCAAGATACTTCATTTGCTTCACAATTTAACTAGGCTCATTGTTTATTTTAACATTAATATTTACAGGCGTACTAACAGAATTACATTTAAAGATAATACATTTAGTTTTGTTTACGTTTAGCACCAGTCTGTTCATTTTAAACCACGCGTTCACACTTTCTAGGTCTTGGTTTAGTTCCTCTATGCAATCTTCAATGTTTTTTCCAGTGATGTACAACAACCCGTCATCAGCAAACTGAACAAGTTTTGATGAACATACTACCTTGCTCATGTCGTTGATAAACATTAGGAATAACCACACTCCGAGAATTGTACCTTGCGAAATTCCTACGTTTACAGGAACTGGTGATGATAAGAAACCGTTTACGGACGTTCGTTGCGTTCTCCCCGATATAAATGATTTAAATCACTTGAATTCATTTGCTTTTATACCAAAGCACTTTAATTATTTTTTAATTAATATTTGGTGGTTTACAGTCTCAAAGGCTAGTTTTAAGTCAAGAAACACTGCTGCAACTACATTTTTCGAATCGATTTCTTTTCGTTATTTATCACAAAATTTAAACAAGTTTCGCACAAGTGATTTGCACGAAAACCCGACTGATATCTGTTCAAAAGACCTTGCCCTTCTAGATGTTCTGGTAATTGAATTGCAACAGTTTTTTCTACAGTTTTTTCGTATAAAGGCATCCTATTTACTGGTCTGTATTCACTAAGACTTTTTGCGTTAGGTATTTTTTTTATTGGTATTATAAGAGATTCTGTCCATGAATCTGGGAAAACACCTGCACTCAGAGATATATTTATAATTCTTTCTAATACCGGACCGACAAAACACAGAGAATCTTTGAACATTTTAACACTCATAAAATTAAAGTCACTCTTTTTGCTAATCATATCTACTGCACATCTTATATTTTCTATGTTCACTTATTTGAACTTAAAATCTATATTGCACTCTTCTATTAAGTTAATGTAATCACATTACGATTCACAAAGGTTCAAAAGCAACGTGCATCGATGTCTCCTTTCAAATCCTCTCCTATTTTCCTAAATGCTCGCACTTTGTTCTATAACATTATAAGGGTAGTCATAACCCCTTGATGTGCGTGCTAATTATAATAAAAAAAAAAAAAAGTATATCACAGATCGGGTTATTTCTTTTATGGAATCAACAAAAAAGTTGTTAAAGTTATCACATAAAATTGCACTATCAACTATCAAAGAACCGTCATCAGGTCTGTTCGTTGAACTTTCCCCAGGGTTGACCCAGGTTTTCTTGACAACCCTGTGAATTGTCAAAAAAAACCTGGGTTTTCCAGTCCTCAAAAAACGATATACCACAAATCACCACACATCCCTGTCATTAAAAAAAAAATACATGCCATTTGACAGCCCTCAAATCGCCACAGCAAAAAGCTAGGGCGAGTTTGGGGAAAACCTATGGCAAACCTATGGCTCAAAAAACACTCAATTTGACATTCAGGGTGAATTTAGGTTTCTCAAAAAACGCTTTGTGGTGACCCTAGGGCAACCCCAAGGCTTCAACGAACAAACCTATCTATTTGCACCTCAGTTATTGTTTCATTATTTTGCTTAAAAACATATTGTTTTAGTTTTTTTCCACCTATCTTTTTGTGAGTTTGCGGTGTGAATTTTGTTTTTTATAAATTGTGACTTGGTTTTGATGATATTTTTTTTTTTGTATTCATTTCTACACTGCTACATAGCCCAATCATTTTCATTATTGCTGAGCACTGCTTGTCTATATAAATTAATTTTTACTATCTTTGCCTTTCTGAGTTCACTGTTGAACCACTCCACGTTATGGAAAGGAACTTGTTTAGTTTTAACGATACCATTGATTACATTTTTAAAGTTAAGCACAAATCGATCACATAAAACATTTAGATTGTAGGGTAGTTCACTATTCATATTTACTGCGTGAACATTAATGGCTACAGAAACGCAGCCGCAAGAGATGTCAAAACACTAAATACAAGCGAATACAACAACAACGCAAGACGGAGCTGGACAAGTTAACTTGATTTTAACTCTTGCGGCTCCGGCTCCGTATGCGTATGCGTATGCATTGTGTTCAGCCATTTACAAACAATGGGATTTCGTACAGTATTGACAAAAGATAATTTTGGTTATATGCACAATATTTATTGTTGTTTATGGTGTTATGTTGGTTTGCAATTGATACTTGAATAGTTTCATGGTCGCTTATCTTTAAATTTTTATCAACATTTGCATGTATTTTTTCAGGAAAATTAGTTATCACATAGTCAATTAGTGTTTTTGAAAATCTGGTTATTCTTGTTGGCTCGTTGATGACCATCATAGGCCGTTATGCGCTCTAGCGCATATTGCTCCGTCTCTGTCATTCCGAGTAGTTGGCGAAAGTTATTTTTCAAGTCACATGTCATAAGTCACTCTAAGTCAAAAGTCGAGTTGAAGTCAGTAGAATTAATATTCAGTATTAAAAATTATAAATATTTCTTTTGTGAATATAAAACCTTTAAAAAGTTACTATTCTTTTGTAAATTCTTATTTTTACTTTTGCCTGCAATACAAAACTCTTTTCTTTTCTTTATTTATGTTGCAGGCGCCTTTTTTGATACTTGTTAGTTTTTTGTCTTTTGTTACAATCAAAACTGGAATTATTACGAATGTAACAATTTGTCAAATAAAAGAAAACTTAAAATCAATAACCTCAAGGCAAAACAAGTTATTTAATATTAAAAATTCATCACGTTATCATTCATAATATTTGAAATGCGTCGCGTATATGTATTTGTTATATCTAACCAGTCTATATTTAATTAAGAAACTTCCACGATGTGACAGATATTCTATCCAGTTTTCAAGCTCGTCACAGAAAACACTTTTTGACGAAAGACGATTTGGAGATCTATATATTGCACATATATATCACAGGGAAGTTCTCATATTGCACTTGTAACATTATACCCCAATATTGCATATGTAGTCGGAATTTTTTTATCACATGACATTTAAAGTTATTTCTTACATATATTGCTACACCACGTGTATATTTCGACTCTTTCACAACTAAACGGAGGAAAGAAACCTTGTAGATGGACAAATTTCAAATCTTCGGGGTCAGCGACACGGGTTTCGGACACAATTAAAATATCAACACTTTCATTTTCGATTAAACTTTCCACCTCCTCCAAATTGTTGAACAAGCCCTGGACATTGAAATAAATACACCTAATATCGTCTAACTGCTAGACGTCAGACCTCTCTTCCGCTATTTTTACTTTTCTTTTGTAAATTGGACAGTTTATGTCGCTTTATGGCTCAAATTTAAATTTAGTTTAGTTTCAATGTTTTATTAGCATAACAACAATTAGTACACTTAACTTCATCACTTGTACACATTTTAACGTCATGGTTACCTGCACATTTAACACAAGTTTTTTCACTAGTACAATTTTTAGACGTATGATTATAGCCACAACAATTAAAGCATCTTCCTACATGAGTGTGCTGATATACTTTGTATCGGTCCCAACCAATATTGACTTTAGTACTATGTTACACTTTTGCAAAGGCAACACTGTCCATTTCGACCACTGCATTGAAACATTTAGCTTTTGGCCACAGATAGGTATACTACTACACATTTATGCCGTTTTCGTTTGGGAAAAAAGAGTACCCTAAGGGTACGATGCTCTTTTCATCAATGACCTAACCGACTACCTTCCAGGAGGAATAGAGTTTGCCGGGATGTCGATTAAAGCGTTACTCTTTGACGATGTTGTTTTATTTGCCTACTCACCTCAATCCCTGCAACTTATGATTAACCGACTTCATATGTACTGCAAGTTGTGGAATCTGACGGTTAACTTAAGAAAATCGAAGGCGATGGTTTTTAAAAATAATTCAGGCAGAGCGGCTGGGAACGAGAAATGACATTTGTACAATGAACCAATCGAAGTGGTGAGAACATACAAATATCTTGGTATGATAATAAAAAGCAACCTGAATATGGAAACACACTTAAAAGACAAACTAGTAACAGCTAAGAGTGCAATATGTGCTTCTTGGAAGAAATGCTTTGCAAATAACCTGATTGCACACAGCGTTAAGTATAAATTTTTTATAGCAGTTGCAGAACCTATTATGATGTATGGTGCTCAAGCGTGGGGTTATGAGAAATATGAAACGGTAGAAAAGCTGCTAAGATTCTACCTTAAAAGATGTTTTCTATTACCGAGAAATACGCCTAACTACATGCTACATATCGAAACCGGACTGCCACCGCCTTTTATTAAAACACTCAACTTTTGAAAGTTTCAAAAATGCAAGGCGAAAGACTACCGAAAATAATAAGCCGACATATAATTCGAAGGAAGAGTCTTTACTTTGGGAAATTGAAGGAGCTTGCAGATTATTGTGGCCTTGATTTCAACCTGAGTCTACAGGGAAATGACGGGAGAGAAGTCGATGATGCGCTTTACGAACTTGTATCAAAAACAGATGAGAAACTCAGATTGGATTGTATCAACCAGGCGAATACTTATGTACATAGAGAAATCTATAGTGTACTGCAACACAATCTCTGTGAAAGAAATTATTTTCGGTCTGACAATAACCAAAAGCTTATCTCAGCTATGTTTAGAATGAGAGGCGAGTTGCTTCAATTAAATTTTATTCCGCACCGGCAAGATCTACCATTAATTTGCAGTCTTTGCAATCTTTCCGTGAGAGAAGACGTCCTGCATTTCTTAGAAATGTGTCCGATCCTAAATGAAATAAGAAAATCTTACTTTGGGAGCAACCAGTTGTCTGAAGGAAAAGTGCTAGTAATTCTCAATTGCGAGGAGGATGTAAGCTAGCTTTACATCAATTATAGGAAATCAAATTTTGAATGAAGCCTTTTTAAAGCAAAAGAAATAAAATGAATGAAGGAAATATCAAAACTAATGTATCTCTTAGAAACACTTAACATTAACGTTCTTATTATGTGAATTTTTTTAATCTAATACTAGTAACTAAAAATTAATATATTACTGTCAATCGAGCAGACGGCAAAAGCCATGCTTAACGATTTTTTTTATGTATTAAAATGTGTATCTTAATTTGAAAAACTGAAAATAAAATCAATCTAATCTAATCTAAAATCTAATCTGATGAGCATTCCTAGCGAGCCGTGTGTTGCGGCTAAATTGTTTCAGGGGAGGTCAGCACTGCTCAAACCGACGAGAACATACCAATTATTTATTTAAGAAACAAGTAAATGTTAGACATAGATACCTTTTTAATAAAATGTATAAAACCCGCCAATTTAACGAAGCAGAGCCCCATCTGCGCTCGCAGATTTTAAAACAATAATGTTAGTCTAAGAATTTATAATTGTATATATCAAATGAGCTTTTAAATAAAAACTTAAATTGTAAAAAAAAAAATAAAAAAAACAGGGGAGGAATGCAACTGGCTATTTCAATAGAGCTGTTTGTGAAAAAAGCGATAAAAGAGAGAGAGAGACAGGTGACATGCATTCATTCTTGTTAAAAAAAAGAACACCGCATCAGCATACTCTCTATTAAAAAAAAAATTCGAGACGCTAATTTAACTAATTTTGATCTTTTTGTTTCGTTGAAAATTGAGTCTTTGGCAAACCGTATCTAAAACAATCTTCATAAATAAAAGAAAATTATAAAAGTTAATTATTAATTATAAAAATAATTAAAAAATTCTTTTTTACTATTTTCTATATGCTATTTAAAACGAATCTCCGAAAATTTCATGAAAATCCATGGGCTGGGCCTGGATTCCTAGGTATAAAGCTTTGTAGTGGTCACCCTATAATTCAATCATCATGATCACTACACATACAATTATTTACAGGCTTTATGTAAAGCCTAGCATACACTCTATATTCACTCTCTGCAGTCTGCACACGCACAGTCTCTTATACCCATTATACATAAAAAGCAACTGGACAGTTGTCAGAGGTCAGTCGATGATGATTCGTCTTGCAGCTTGCACCAAATTATTAAATCGTAATATTAAGTACATAGCTATAGTGTGATCTAGTTTGTAAGCCAATAAAAGGTTGGATTTAGTTATATGAAATAAAAAGACATTTGTTTTACTCGCCGGACACATCAATTGGTGACCCCGACATAAGTTCGCGCAAAACAAAACTTTATTGTGACTGTGTCAAATAAAAACCCTAACCACGGGCATATTAACATTAAAAAAAAAATCAAACTGAATTGAGATCACAAAAGTGCTAAAACCAAATACAAAAGTGCTTATTGAGCTTATTATATTGATTAAAAAAAAAAAAACCTATCATCGACTCGCAAAAAAAAAAAAAAATCTAGTGGCCTTAAATGTGTACCGCAATTGTATGAAAAACTGTGAAATCATGCAATTCCAAGTGCAAGAACAAAAATAAAAATTAATGATCATAGATAGATAGATATAATTTTATTTCTTATAAATTCATTACAATTTTAGGCTATTTTATAGTGAAAAAGATAAATAAAATAAAATAAATGCAAATGATCATAATTCATTTATAAGAAAAAATGAGACATTCTGTTTTCGATCGAGAGATCAAAAAGATTTGAATGCCACTTTAAAAAAAAAAAATACAAAACAGTCAATAAATTTCATATGTGTGGGGTGCCACTTACAAAAATACATTCTATTTAAGTTTTAAAAGCAATTGGCTAGATGTAATTAACAAAAAAAGTATAATTTTAATTCAGAAGGCAAAATTATAAGTTGAATTGCGAAACATACCATCATCTTTTGTTCTCCGTTATCGAGAACGGAAAGTATATACCGCATAATCTCGTTCTCAAGTATATAAACTGTTACCATCGGCAACTGTACAAAAGATTTAACATCATCAGAAAGCTTTGTCTCTGGATGCAACGGTTCGATATATTCAAGACAATATTTGATCTCCTTCAAATCAACGGTTACGAGCTGAAACTGTAGGAAAGCTCCAACAAACGCAACAAATTAGTAATCCAGACACATCAACGAGACTTATCGCCAAAATTTTTTTTTTTTTGTCATTAAAGATTCAAGCAATTCATTAATCAAATTATAAAATTTTCCACATTTTAATCACAATTTTATAATGCTGTTGAAATCATTAACTATTATTTTGTAGATTAAATTTCTTTTCTCCCATTAACAGTATTATATTTTCTTTTCTCAAATTGATTCATTTTTATTTCATTTACTTTTTTTTTCTCTTTCACGGTGCAGGTACATACAGGAAGAATCATCATCAGTAGACGAAAAAGTAATCATTTTGTGGTGTGCATGTGCGGTTTGCAGCATAGGTAGTCATATATATTATTTTTTTTTTTTGTCTTCTCAATTGATTGAAGAATCAGTTTTCGGTTATCTACTTTTTAAGAGAATTAATATTTTTTTTACCTAGTGAAAAATGTTAAGTGATGATGTTGATGATTTTGATGATTGTAGGGAAGGAAAAACTACAGAACCTTCAAATTCAGGTAATAGGAATTCAAAGACAGACAATGAAGATGGGAAAGGTGAACAAGAAAGTAGTCAAGGGTATATTAAATCAAACAATAACGTTGTCAATTCGGTCTCGGTCAAGCTACAGCCGTTTTGGCCAAAGTCGCCAGCAGTTTGGTTTATACAGGCGGAAGCGCAGTTTTCAATCGCGAAAATTAAAAAAGATGTGACAAAATATAATTATGTTCTTGGCTCATTGCCACAAGATGTTCTTGAGTCAGTTATTGATTTCATTCAATCTCCGCCTGAATCTAATATTTACACTCAGTTTAAAGAAACCCTCATACAACGGCATTCGCTTAGCGAAGAGCGTCGAATAGAGAAACTGCTATCTAGCGAGCAACTTGGCGACAGGAAACCATCAGAGTTTCTAAGAGCTTTACAACAGCTTGCAGGTTCGTCATCAAGTATAATTAGCAACGATTTAATTCGGAAACTGTGGCTTCGTCGACTACCACAAGTAATAAATATAGCTCTCATTTCCCAAGAAAACAAAACAGAAGCTGAAGCAACTTCTTTGGCGGACAAAATTTGGGAAGCTTCATGTGTAGCAGGTGGAATTTCGGAATTGAATTCCAACATCAAACCGACTTCCAAGGTTTCTGAAGACCAAACTCAACTTCGGTCTGAAATAAGTGAACTAAAATGCATGGTGGAGCAACTTACGAGTAGATTTAGTAGGCAAAATTTTAGATCTCAAAGAAATTCAAACAGAGACAATTCAAAAAGTAGGCACAGATCACGTACCAGATCAGACATCTGCTGGTTTCATTCAAAATTTGGATCTAATGCCCGGAATTGTTCCCATCCTTGCAATTTCAACAAAAGTTCTGCTTCGAGCAAAATGAGCAAAAATGAAAAAAACTAAATAAACCAGCTGTCTCTACGGCACACAGCTCGGTTTGTTCCTTACAACGCCGTCTTTTCATTCGTGATCCCGATCACAACCTCACTTTCCTGATTGACACTGGTGCTGATTTATCTGTGCTACCAAACACACTTTTTCAAGCTAAGGAAACAAGCCCCTCTTTATATCTTTGTGCAGCGAATGGGACTTCCATAAAGACGTATGGTACAAAGTTAATGCAAATTAATCTTGGACTACGAAGGCAATTCGTTCACGAATTCACAATAGCAGGAGTAAATCATCCATTGATAGGAGTCGACTTTCTTAACAAATTTGGCCTTTTAGTCGACATAAAGAATCGCCGCCTTATCGATTCGGTAACCAAATTACATATAAGCGCTATGGAAGCGTTGGTGGATACTCCATCTCCTAAAAATCCTTCCATCAATAATGCTTACGGAAACATTTTAAAACAGTTTCCTTCACTCACTGCACCTCCCGATTTTAATAAACCAGTCCAACATACAGTTCAACACCATATTATCACAAAAGGTCGTCTACCTTGTGCAAAACCACGTCGACTGAATGTTATACAACATAAGGCGGCTCTTTTAGAATTTCAAAACATGGTTAAACTAGGAATTTGTAGACCTTCTTCATCACCTATTTCTTCACCACTTCACATGGTAGCCAAAAAAGACAGCGATAATTTTAGAGCATGTGGTGATTACAGAGGATTAAATAATGTCACTGAACCTGATCGACATCCCATTAGTCACATACACAATTTTTCGCTGAACCTTAATGGCTGTAAAGTGTTTTCATGCATTGATTTAGTAAGAGCATACCATCAGATACCCGTGGCTCCCGAAGATGTACATAAAACAGCGATAACAACGCCATTCGGTCTATTCGAGTTCGTAAGGATGCCGTTCGGACTCCGTAATGCAAGTCAAACATTTCAAAGGTTCATAAATTCAATAGTGTAGGATCTCGATTTTGTATTTGCATACATAGATGATCTCCTCATTGGTAGCAAGGACGACGAAGAGCACAAGCAACACCTAAGAATTTTGTTTCAAAGACTCTCTGATTATGGCCTTAGTCTTAATCCTTCAAAATGTGTTTTTGGAGCATCGACTTTAAATTTTTTGGCTCATAATATTTCTGAGTATGGAATCGCTCCATCTAAGGAACGAGTTGAGGCAATCATCAACATGCCACCTCCTACTTCGATTCGTCAAATCCAACAGTTCGTTGGGATGGTCAATTATTATAATCGATTTATTCCAAATCTCGCCGAATTGTTGGCACCCATTCATTCTCATGTTGCTTATCTGCAGAAAATAAAGAAAAACAAAAATCATTTTCATTGGCCTCCGGAATGTGATGCTTCCTTCGTGAAAACAAAACAGCTATTATCCGAAGTTACACTGCTAATCCATCCAACAGAAAACGGTGCGCTGAGTATCACTACGGATGCATCAAATACAGCCGTAGGTGCTGTTTTGCAGCAACAGAACAGCAAAAACGAATGGCAGCCTCTTGCCTTCTTCTCAAAGAAACTAAAGCCATCTGAGCAAAAGTACTCTGCGTTTGATCGTGAACTGCTTGGTGTTTACCTAGCAATTAAACATTTTCGGTGTTTTGTCGAAGGTAGAGAATTTGTGATCTTCACAGATCACAAGCCTTTGACAAATGCCCTAAAGTCCAAAATTGAGAGAAGTCCACGACAAACTCGACACATGGACTACATATCCCAATTTACAAATGATATTCGTCACATTCGAGGTAAAGATAACGTGGTAGCTGATCTCCTTTCACGTCCGTATGAGGAGATCAATTCAGTCAACTTTGACTTCAACCAAATTTCAAAGCTGCAAGAGAATGATGATGAGCTTAAATCATTGATTTCGGATAACACCAGACCTAACTCCAAGTTCAAATTAGAAATTGTCAAAGTGCCCATCACCAATGATCGAATTTGGTGCGAAACAAGCACCGAAACAAACCGGCCATTTATTCCTCAATGTCTTCGCAGACTAATTTTTAACTCGTTACACAATTTGTTACATGAAGGTATTCGCGCCACGCGTAAAAGAGTGGTATCAAGATATTTTTGGCCTTCCATGAATAAAGACTGCAACATATGGGCAAAGACGTGTGTAGCATGCCAACGTTCGAAGATACATAGGCATACAAAAACAGAATATGATATTTTCAAAATGCCAACTGGTCGTTTTGAACACATACATATGGATCTGGTGGGTCCACTACCCCCATCCAATGGATGTTCATATGTGCTTACCATAGTCGATCGCTTTACTCGGTGGCCAGAAGCATATGCCATTTCTGATATTTGCGCAGCCACCGTCGCCAAGGCGTTTGTGCAACAGTATGTCTGCAGATTCGGTGTTCCAGCTGAAATCACAACCGACCAAGGAACACAGTTTGAGTCGAAATTATTTTCATCAATAACAAGCATGATAGGTTCTCATAGAATCCGCACTTCGGCTTACCACCCCCAAGCTAATGGAATGGTGGAAAGACTACACCGACAATTAAAAGCTTCAATTGTAGCTCGAGGGAACACTCAACATTGGAGTGACGAGCTTCCTTTGGTATTACTCGGCATACGAACAGCTGTCAAAGAAGATCTGGGTTGTTCAGCCGCAGAGCTAGTATACGGCCAGACTCTGAAAATACCTGGGGAGTATTTTGTCACTAAAATCTCCGAAAACTCAGACCCATCAAATGTTGTGAACCACATCCGCCAGTCTATGCAATCTGCGATTCCTACACCTACTCGGAAGTCTAAACAGTCAAATGTAAAGGTACCCAAATCTCTCAGTACTTCGGACTATGTATTCGTAAGAGTTGATAGAGTTCGACCTGGTCTAACGGCTCCTTATGAAGGACCATATAAAGTAGTTCGGAAACTTCGAAAGCAATTCATAATTGACATGAATAATAAAAGCATATCAGTTGCAATTGACCGATTGAAACCTGCGCATATGATCGCAAATGAATCAAACTCGGCTGAAAAAAAGAAAGTAACCTTTGCTTAGTTTTTCTTTCTCATCATCAAGGACTTACATATCAATTTTGTCGTGTAAGTTAAGCTATAGTATTTCAGTATTTGGAGCGCTTACAGCTGAAAGGGGAGTATGTAGTGGTCACCCTATAATTCAATCATCATGATCACTACACATACAATTATTTACAGGCTTTATGTAAAGCCTAGCATACACTCTATATTCACTCTCTGCAGTCTGCACACGCACAGTCTCTTATACCCATTATACATAAAAAGCAACTGGACAGTTGTCAGAGGTCAGTCGATGATGATTCGTCTTGCAGCTTGCACCAAATTATTAAATCGTAATATTAAGTACATAGCTATAGTGTGATCTAGTTTGTAAGCCAATAAAAGGTTGGATTTAGTTATATGAAATAAAAAGACATTTGTTTTACTCGCCGGACACATCAGCTTACGGCACTCCACTACAAAACCATCAAATAAAGCATACTGCAGAATAACGTAAGGAACGTGATTTGCTCTTGGATGAAAACTTACAACAGGATTTTTAACATGGTCTAGTAGATAATGAAAAAAGTCAGCTTGCTGTATGTCAGGGGAAAAGCCGTCAGCTGATAAGACTCAGTAGGCGATAGATGCTACCACGTTGCTCCTTTCATGGTACCAGCTGACAAGCTTTCCACTGAGATACAGCCAGCTGACGTTAATTTTCATTTATAGTAGTATTTAAACTATGATTATACAAAATTTCAGTTGAGAGGTAATCATTAAAAATAATTTTGTTTTCATGTTCGAGCGGCCAGCTGACGTATAATCCACCATCTTATGGTCAGCTGACTTTATTTTTCCTTCATAATATTTGGTAAACCATAATCCGAAATTTTAATTGGGAGCAAATGACAAAAAAAAACTTTTTTCCTTTATGCGCGGGAGGCTGCCACTCCCCACCCCAGCCACGGAGTCGCAGCTAACGGTAACGAGTACTCCTATTATAAGTTCCTTATGTATTTTTCGAAGATTCGATTGGGAAGGAATTGGTCATTGAAATCTGTTCATAATTGTTATAAAAGGATGATCAGGAGCATTAATATTAGGAAGGCTCCGTTCAGCTCTGAACACAGTGTAAAACTGGTGTTCAGACAGTGTTTCCCCTTCGGCCCTCATAAGACACTTATGAGGATACCGTTCACATAAAAGAAAAGAAATCACTGGGAGAACACAAACCCCCACCCTTCAACGCAAGATCTGGTCTTGCATCCTGACAGCTCAAAATGGCCAATATTTTTAGAAACTCACCTAAACGAACTTTTCAGTAAATATTGATTGTCATATTCTAGGCTTAAAAAAGACTTTGCTACCAATCAATTTGCGTGTATAAAAAGATCATCGAATGCAAACCCCAAACAATTTTATACTACTTATCAGGCAGCCAAGCTGCTGTCGTTCGTCGATATTCTAGGTTAAAAGTCTTTGCTATCAATCAATACGCGAGAATAGTAAGTTCATCGAATACAAACACCAAACAATTTTATACTTCTCAGACAGCCAAACTGCCCTAAAAATACTAGGCTTTTCAGTCAAGAAGACAGTATTATGATGCTTTCCGCAATGGCAAAGCTATACTCTGTTGCCCTGCGAACAATTGTTTTGATGGCATGCTTTTATGCCAGAATATACTAGAAAAACAGCACAATAGCCTCTAAACTTGAACTGCACTATTGACCAGCCACTATACAAAACCAATTACACCAAATGAGGTTGGCAGCAGACTATGCTTTAAAGAAGCATTACATTACAGAGTCCAGTGTTTCTTCGCCCTAAAAAGCGATAAACTTATTAGAATAATAATCTGAATAATATCAAACTCATCCCACAGAGAATCATTAACTTTTGGTCCAATTGAGAAGTAAAACAACTGTTTTGAAACTACATACATATGTATGTGTAGTCTGTAGCATACTGGCAGGAGGCAGTGTCCAGACCAGAAGCTCAACACATCATAAGATCTAAATCTTATCAAACCTTGAGCATATGTTTCGATCATCGATACAATTTGAAAATTTGATAATGATTTTGGCGCATTTGATCACAAAAAAATATTGCTAAAAAATTATAAGGTAACTTACCACATTTCTTCACCACTTAGTATGTTTTTACACGAGAATAGGGCGATTTTTGGAAATAAAAAATCTTGGTGCTCGAAAAAAACACGGACTGGTACCAAATTTGGTTCACAGGAATGATTAAAAAACCTACTAACGTTCCCATAGTAATTAGCATCAATACAATGATCGTGGCCGATGTCGAAGAAATAGCTATCATCAGTTCTTCGGTCAGCTTCATAATCAGGAAGAATTTCTCCAGTATACTCAGAAATAAATGAACCCTTTGGAACATCAATCAACGCTTGAACGCCCCATCCTTTAGTTAGTTCATCACATTCGCTTATCTGTAGAGGGACTTTAATGCCATTTTGAACTATTCGATTTCTACAAATCACCTGAGGTTTCCCAAATTACGTTAGAGGCATCACTTTTTAAATATCGTTTTTATTTTTACCTTATTACACCCACAAACATCGTTGCATTCAAATATGATGGGGGGATCCTCATAATTGAAATCTGAAATAAGACGACCCTCGTCCGTGTACCAGTTTTGCACTGAAGCCGATGTGCAGTGACATTGGTCCGAAACGCAGCTGTTGTGGAGGAAATAATTTATTGTAAAACATGGACAACATTATTAATTTCGTCTACCCATCTCGGCAGGAACATATTTTCATTTTTGAAATACTTTGATCAATTCGTAAGGTATTCTGTATGATAATGCTCTTGGTGATGTACTTAAAGTCTGCCAATATTATATCATCAAACTCATCTGATAAAGCCGACGAGGCCGTAACTGCAGCACATGCCGTCATCATACTATATTCATTTCTAACTGCTTTAATGGGCCTATGCTCCCTACCATTTGATACATCACTAGAAACAATACGATTACGCAGACCCATGGGTGCAAAAGATCTCATCTGCATGTTAAAGCCTATAGCTCGGGCGCACTCACTATCTTCTCGTGGAATGCAATCATAGGGTAATTCATTAGCTTTGTTTCTTATCATAAGATCAGCCCCGTTTGCAATCAAAACCAGGCATAAACGGGTAGTGGAATTGCGACAAGCAATGTGTCTGAAATAAAAACTTGTTGATACATATTTGCAATAAAACTATTTGTTGTAATCACTAACAATGGAGTATCACCATTCATGTTTTGTATATTGCAATCACTGCCAGCCTGCAGCAAAAGATTGATTATATTTAAGCTTCCATTGTACAGAGTAGCCCAGTGAAGCACGGTGTTGTTATCGTTGTCACAAATGTCTGGCTCTGATCCGCTTTTTAGCAAAAAGCTAAATATATATATATATATATAATAATTTCTTGTGAAATGATTAAAAAAAGTGGTACTTCAAGGCTACCTGACGATTTCCGTATGTCCAAACTCAGCAGCCCACACCATGGCGGTCCAACCTCCGTCATCTTGTGCGTTTACAAATTTCAAAAGACTTGTCACGTTTTTACTATGTTTAATAGTTTCGACAAGAATTTTGACTGCCTCAAAGTTCCCAAGATTCGCCGCTATGTGCAGACAAGTCTTGCCTTCAGGTCCCTTCAGATAAATTCTTTATTTATTCCTTTCTTTATAAAATCAGTTACTTACCTTGGCACCTAAGTCAGCTCCACAATGAGCGAACAAATTTAAAATATCGCATTTATTACTCATAACAGCACACATAGCAGCGGTTTTCAATTCACGGTCAATCATGTTAACAAAGTTCGGAGCCAATTCTTTACAGAGAAGTAAATAAGCCATCTGAAGTGTTCCTGAATGAGCAACCAAATGGAGGCAGGTACCGTCGACAAATTCACGCATGCAGCTAGTGACATCGTAACCAGAGCCTATTGAATAAACCGAATTATTTTTTGAATGTCTTATATTATTATTATTATTATAATTTATTAACATGTGATATAAAATTACAGTGCTAATATGTTAAAAGGAGCACAAGCTACTATGGCCTTCGGCTCTTAGACAAAAAAAAAATTAGTAATATATATTCATATATGTACATTATGTGCATTGAAGAAGAAAAATGAAAAATCTAGATATCTAGTTTATGTTTTTTTACAAAATTGTATACTTTTGTTATATTAATGTGACTAGGGTTTCTTAAGGCTTCTCTGATTGATGTTGATTGTTGGTTGTGAGTTGTTGTAGTTGGACAAGTGTTAAAATTTATGATGTGATTGATATCCAATTGCGAGTTGCAAGTTGGGCATGTTGGTGGGCTTTCTTTACGGAGTAGGTGTTGGTGGGTGGCAATAGTATGCCCAAGGCGCAATCTAATGAAACATGTATTCATTGGCTTCGAAGTTGTTGTTGGAAAAGTTGGCTTTGTTTTTTGTTGGTTAACTCTAGAGTAATGGTGGTTGTAACTGTTCCATTCCGAAAGAGTTTTTATTTTTAATTTTTTGTTGATTTCTTAAGGAGATCGAGTTGGGTATCTGCAGTAAAACTATGAGTTGGTGTTCGGTGGGCTTGAACAGCAGCTTCATCCGCAAGTTCATTACCTCTAATACCCATGTGGCTGGGTACCCACATAAGCTTTATTTTATTGGGGTTGTTGATTATGTAATCTCGTATTTCGGATATAATATTTGCATTGTGGTTAGGGTTACTCACTGCTTTTAAAACCGATAGGCTGTCTGACGCTATAACATATTTTCCAGCTTTTGCGGTGCAAGTTCTTATCGTTTTTAGAATAGCGAAGGCTTCTGCAGTAAATATGGATATTTTGTTATCGAGAAGTCCTAAGCAAATCAAGGAACCATCCTCCAGAACTGATGCAAATGATGTGTGTTGTGTGGTCTTAGATCCGTCAGAAAAAGCAAAGTTCCAATCGTCTTCTTTGAGTACAGTTGAGGCACTAAGGAAGGTTTGGCGAAATATTTGACCCGTAGTGTTATTTTTGTTGAAGTTTGACAGCTGCATTTCAAAGGAATCAATTTTTAAATTCCATGGAGGGAATTTTGGAATATAATTTCGGATTTTTTTAATAGTGATTCCTAGTTCGCTCGCTGCATTCAAAGATAGAGATATAGCTGATGGGATTCGTTTCGGGTTCTTCCATTTCAAAGCCATTGCAACATCTTTATCGGTAATCGACCCATTCGACCAGGAAAGTTTTACATATAGTCTTGTACTTGTATATTCGATCCGTTCTTCTAGAGTGGGAAGACCGGCTTCAACTAACATGTTTTTAATGGTGCTTGTTGGGAAAGCGTTGATGCTTCTACGAACACTTTGATGGTAAGTTGGTTTGATGATGTTGAGAGTTGATTTCGGTGAGTTGCCATATATAAAAAGCCCGTAGTCAATTTTACTTAAAATTAAAGACTTTGTTATGTTACATAATGTATTAATGTGTGCATTGCATTTATTACTAGCTGAGAAATTAATTATATTAGTTCTTACTAAAAGACTTACTTTTTTTTA
This sequence comes from Melanostoma mellinum, assembly GCA_914767635.1. Lineage (NCBI taxonomy): Eukaryota > Metazoa > Arthropoda > Insecta > Diptera > Syrphidae > Melanostoma > Melanostoma mellinum. The sequence goes on from OU612058.1 coordinate 104,794,174, forward strand.
ACTCCAAACAATGAGTTTTCCAGTTATAGTTTTTATTGAATATTAAGCCTAATATTTTCAAATTATCAACATTATCTATATTTATATCATTTAGAGACATAGGAGTTTTGGTACATGATTTCTTTCGACAAATATGAAGGGTCTTACATTTTTCAAATGACAGCTTAGCTCCGGACCAAGAAGCCCAAGTTTTTATATCATTTAGAACACTAGTGAATAATGCGTTTGTTGTTCTTAAATCGTTTTGTTTACATAAAATGTAAAAATCATCCGCGTAGCATGTGTGGTCTAATTTTTTATGCTTTGAAATGATTGTGCTAAGGTCATCAAATGCTATAATAAATAGTGCTACAGATAAAGGAGATCCCTGTGGTATTCCATTATGCAAAGGATGTATGGATGAAAAACAGTTGTTTGATTTAACACATATTTTCCTGTTCGTAAGAAATGATTTAACGTAATTAAAAATTTTTGGACCTATACCCCAAGTTTTTAATTTTCTTAATATGACATGAACACCTATCTTATCAAAAGCTTTTTCAAAGTCTAAAGAGAGGATTGTTACATGATTGCGTGCCGATAGTGCATTTGTAATATAAAAGTCTAGATGAAGAAGCGCGTCCGCGCAGCCTTTTTTTGCCTGAAAGGCTACTTGGTTTGGTTTTATGAGTTTACGATACTCCATAAACCACAGCAATCTTTTGGCTACAATTTTCTCTAATACTTTTGCCATGCATGGTATGAGAGATATTGGCCTATAGCCGTTTACGCTGTTAACTTCTTTATTCGCTTTAGGTAAAGGAATCAATGTTGCTTGCTTCCAAAATTGCGGAATAACACCTGTATCTAGAATGCTATTGTAAAGCTGAATAAGCCTGTGAATCGCAATTGTGGGAAGATTTTTTAGCAAAGGATATGAAATCCTATCTCTGCTAGGGGTTTTACCTTTGAGTTTATCTATACAACTTTGGAATTCCAAAATGGAAATTGTATTTTCTATATTTCTTGCAGTAGCGGAGATATCATTTTCATCGATCCTAGAAAGAAGTGTGAGGTGTTTTTGTGCAATATAATCGGGGTGAAAGTTTTCATCCTTGGAGCTGTTAGACCAAGTTAACGCAAAATGGTTACTTATATTGGATGGCAGTGAAATTGGTCCTGTAGGGGATTCAATAACTTTTATTGTTTGTTGTGTGTATTCACCAGTTAAAGCGCGTATATTATGCCATATTTTGGTGGTAGATGAATTGGGATTAATAGTTGAGGTAAAGCTTTTTAAACTATTCGATTTTGCAGTTTTTTACATAAATCGAAAATGGGCTTTTTTCTTTTTAAAGGCGATTAGGTTTACCTGATTTGGGTGTTTCTTAAAAACTCTCCAAGCCTTAACCTTTTCATTCCGCGATGTGTTCAATTCGGGGTTCCACCATGCTACTGTTCGTTTTGGGACTTTGTCACTGCTCTGAGGGATCGACATGTTTGCGGCTGTACGAATTGCTTTAAGGAGAAGCGCAGCTTCCTTATTGATATTTGTTGAACGTTTCTCAACTGACAAATATTCTGAAATGTGCTTGCGAAAACAAGCCCAGTCAGCAAGATCAGTTTTAAATTTCTTGTTCGTTGAAGTTTGAGCATATAGAGAACCGACAACAAGTATGCATATTATTGGAAAATGATCGCTATTATGGAGATCATCCAAAATTTGCCAGGATGTTTTGCTAAGCAATTCAGGCGAACAGCATGTTACGTCAACATGTGTCAGCGTGCCATGTGTAGAGAAGTGTGTTGGTGAACCATTATTTAAAATTATAAAGTTATTTTCAGAAAAGAATTTTTCTAATAAACTACCTTTCCTATTCGTTTTTGGGGAGCCCCAAAGAGTGTTCCACGCGTTAATATCTCCTCCAAATATAACTGGATGATAGACTTGATCAATTATGTTGTCTAAATCTGTTTTCGAGACGGGTTGATCAGGTGGAAGATATATACTTATAAATGTAAATTTAACGCCAGTATTTATTTCTAAAGCTAAAATTTGAAGGTTTGAATTAATATTTAGATCAGTTAAGATCAGTTGGGCTGCAGATTGTGGTCTGAACATCAATCCACACAAAACGGAATTAGTTCTCTTTACGAGGAAATACAAAATTCCGGATTTCAAACCCCCAACTATTAAAGGGGTAACTCTCACACTGTCAAATCAGGCTAAATATCTAGGTCTCATTTTTGACAAAAAACTGACCTGGAAAACCAATATTGAGGAAAGAGTAAATAAAGCCAACGTTGCACTCTTCTCCTGTAAAAAAGCCATTGGCGGGAAATGGGGTTTCTCCCCCCAAATCACCCATTGGCTGTTTACATCGGTAATTAGACCGATACTCACATACGGGGTGATAGTCTGGTGGACAGCACTAGACAAGATGATCAACTACAATAAGCTGGCCAAAGTTCAAAGAACGGCTAGTCTGTGCATTAGTGGTGCACTGAGGACAACCCTATCGGACGCCCTCAATGTACTACTAGATCTCACACCCCTAGATATCTTCAGCAAACAAGTCGCAGCTAGCTCAGCTACTCGACTCAGAGCTACATCACAGTGGACCAATAATCAAATCGGCCACACTACCATTCTAGATAACTTTAGATTCTTACCGAATCGATCCGACTACACCAACCCCAAGTTGGTGTTCGACAATAATTTCCAAGTAACCATACCTTCAAGAGAAGCTTGGGAAAATGGCGCTCTTTTGGAAAATGAAGCAATACACTTCTACACCGATGGTTCAAAAACCAGCGAAGGTGTGGGAAGTGGAATCTACTCAGAAAAGCTGAATCTCAGTCTTTTCTTCCGCCTACCCGATCATTGTAGTGTGTTCCAAGCGGAAATTCTGGCGATTAAGGAGGTGCTGTCTTGGCTCAAAGAAAACGTCATATCCTCCACGGATATTCGGATCTTCTCAGACAGCCAAGCTGCCCTTAAATCTCTTGCCTCTGTCTCTACAAAATCCATCACGGTCCAAAATTGTCAGATGTCTCTGAGGGAGATGTCAAATCAGTTTAACATTCACCTTTCATGGGTGCCAGGGCACAGGGACATACCAGGCAACTGTATGGCAGACGAACTAGCCAAAAAGGGCACGACCACTTCCCTACGCTCAGAATGGAACAACATAGGTGTACCTATCGCTACATGTAAACTCCTGCTTAGACAGGACGCTTCAAGGATAACAAACACTAGATGGACTGAGAGTAACACATGCCTTGCAACCAAAAAAGTTTGGCCGTGTGTGGACTCAAAACGATCAAAGAGTTTGTTGTCCCTGAACCGTCTGTGTCTAGGTTTTACCATAGGTGTTCTTACAGGACACTGTCTAATAGGGAGACACGCCAAAAGACTTGGTGTGTTTTCCAATGATTTCTGCAGAAGCTGCATGGACGAGGAGGAGGAAGAGACCGTTCAACACCTTCTTTGCTCATGCCCTGCACTGCTTCATAGGAGGAAGGCTCATCTCGGTGAATTCTTCTTCGATGATACTAGCGACCTAGCGTACATAGACCCTAAAAGTCTTTCAAAATACATTAAAAGTTCCACGTGGTTCGACTAGCAGGTGATTAACCGGCTAGTGCCGTAATGGAGGATTAATAAGTGATCAACTCGTTAATCTTACATCGGGTTTCTGAGATCAGTAGGCGATTAACTTGCTGATCTCTGTGGTATCACAATGGGCCCTTGCGGCCTAAGTGTGTTAGGCAATGTACTCATTGACTGACAGCCACTTCCACCTAACCTAACCTAAGATCAGTTTTAAATTTCTTGTTCGTTGAAGTTTGAGCATATAGAGAACCGACAACAAGTATGCATATTATTGGAAAATGATCGCTATTATGGAGATCATCCAAAATTTGCCAGGATGTTTTGCTAAGCAATTCAGGCGAACAGCATGTTACGTCAACATGGCACGCTGGTGTAGAGAAGTGTGTTGGTGAACCATTATTTAAAATTATAAAGTTATTTTCAGAAAAGAATTTTTCTAATAAACTACCTTTCCTATTCGTTTTTGGGGAGCCCCAAAGAGTGTTCCACGCGTTAATATCTCCTCCAAATATAACTGGATGATAGACTTGATCAATTATGTTGTCTAAATCTGTTTTCGAGACGGGTTGCTCAGGTGGAAGATATATACTTATAAATGTAAATTTAACGCCAGTATTTATTTCTAAAGCTAAAATTTGAAGGTTTGAATTAATATTTAGAATTCTGTGTGGTATGTTCTTTTTTATTAGTATGGCAATACCTTGTTTGGAACTATCATTGCTAGGAATATTGTAAAAATAGCTAGTGAAAACTTTGGGTGAAAACGGCGTGAGCCCGAAACGACAATGTGTTTCTTGAAGAGAAATAATATCTGGTTTATATTGGTTTATTAGCATTTTAAGTTCGTCTTTGTTATTATAAAAACCATTCATATTCCACTGAAGAATATTCAGAGTGGAATTAGATTCACCTGCATTTAACGATATGTAGGGAGTATTTTTTTTGTTTTGTTTATTATTTTGTTGTGAATTATTAAGGTTGTTAGATTTTTGTTGTTTAATTCTGAGACTCCGATGCCCAGATGTTGAAGCGATCGGACTCTGAACAGAGTCCAAACGATTCAACATCTGCACATCAGAGTCTGTTATTTGGTAAGTAGTTTTATTTTTATAATTCTCCATCGTCCGTGTTAATATGATCGACGTAATAGTCGTTCTTATCTAATAATGCCTGAGTAATGGCTGATACGGGAGAGTGAGTGCTTTGAGTGATAATTTTATTTAAATTTGGAATAGTAGGAGTTGGTAAATTATTTTTGTTAGTGTTGGAGTTATTAATAATGTGTGTTTGGTTTGATAAAGTTTGAGAGGAATGGGGAGATAGGTTGTTAGTGTGAGAGATAGTGTTAAGTTTAGAGTTTGAAAGTGATGTAACGGGCGATGGATTTGTGTCTACTGTTGAAACAGTAGATTGAGTGACAACGTTTGCAGCTGTCTGGGTAAGGATGTGTGGCGAAGGCATGACATCTGATTTGTTAGTAGTGGTTTTTGATGATGTGGATGGTGCAATTTTTTGTTTTTGGTTTTCTGAATCTTTAACTGTTTTGTTTTGTTGTTCTGCCTGGCTGTTTTGCGTATTTTTTGTTTTTTCTGCAAAACTGTCCGTTAGCTGTGGCGGGGAACCTGCTGCATTTTGCTGGTTGTAAATTCGTTTAGCCTCTGCCATTGTACATTTATTGAGAGTTTTGATTTTAATAATTTCTTTTGCCTGTTGGTATGATGGGCATGATTTGGAGGATGAAGGATGGGAGAGGGAACAATTAGCGCACATACTACGATTACATGGTTGTGGTGTGTGAGGTGGTAGACTGCACGTTTCACATTTAGCAGTAGCATTGCAGCGTTTTGTCGTGTGCCCGAGTAACTGACAGTTTCGGCACCGCATGAGGTTTGGAACGTATTCTGTTACTTTTGTGGTGTAAAATCCTATATCAACCGTTTTAGGAGGTTGGTAAAGGTCAAAAGTAAAAAAGCATTAAACCACTAGGTTTTTGTTTACCTTCCTCGTCTTTTTTCGAAAATTTATAAATTTCGGTCACTCCTTGTGACTTCATTTCACTGACAATTTCAGTCTCGGTAACATTTATAAGGCAGGGAGCATAAGCTATACCTTTCGATTGATTTAATCGTTCGTGTAATTTCACATTAATTGGGCAAACTCCAGCGAGATCTTTGGCTTTCAGAAACACTTGTGCGGTTTTTTGTGAATTCACAAATATTAAAAGACTTCCGTCACGGAGTTGAGTTATATTATTGTATTCTTTGCTAATTGCATCTATTGCTTTTTTGAGGAGGAATGGACTCAGAGCTGAAATGGGCTTTTCACTTGTTTTCGAACTCATCACAATAAAGCGGGGATTTTTTGGATTGGAATTGTTAGGGAGTAGAGGGAAGTTATTAAGGGGAAGGGTATTAAATTTAGATTTTTTTCTAGGCTGATCAGGTTCAGGATCTGGGTCAAGAATCCCAAATCGACCACCAATCATTTTTGGCCCGTGGGCCATTTTGCACTTGTTTTTACACTTACACTCGCGTAAATCAAAAAGTGGGATTAAATAAAGGGGAAAATTACGGTTTAAAGGAGAAACCGGTTTGCGCACTAGGCGAAAGCAAAAGAAAAGAGAAAATCACACAACTTTGAGAAGATCCTATCGGCTCAAGAGCTAGTCGGTGACTGTGAATGTCTTATAACTATAATTCTTTATGAAGAAAGGTTTTCTAAAATAATTAAAAAAAAAGCGAATTGGAGTAAGGTACATAGTTTTATATAAAGGATCTCGTGATCTCCTACATGTCTCTAATAAGGCCATTGTCAACAACTGTACCATGCAATTAAAAGCTCGGCGATTCAGATGGAAAAGATTTCGGTATTTGAGCAACAATGCCCTCATACCTTTCAGAATATAAATATACAAATCTCCAAGGAGTCTAAACAATGCAACTCAAAAAACCCGCATTGATAGTCTCATTAGCAAACTAATTAAAAAAAAAAAAAAAAAAACAACAACAACAACAAAAACACAAACAACAATAACAACAACAACAACAACAACAACAACAACAACAACAACACCAACACCAACACCAACACCAACACCAACACCAACACCAACACCAACACCAACACCAACACCAACACCAACACCAACACCAACACCAACACCAACACCAACACCAACACCAACACCAACACCAACACCAACACCAACACCAACACCAACACCAACACCAACACCACCACCAACACCACCACCAACACCAACAACAACAACACCATCGTTTCGGTGATTCATGAAATAAATACAATTTTCAGTTTTGCATCTTTGGAAACCCATGTCGCTCAAAATGGAATTGATTTTTTCATTCCAATATCTCCTAGCCTGTTTGAGTCCATATAGAGACTATTTAAATCTGCAGACCTTATTCGGGTGTGCCTTACTCACGAACATCTGAGGCCACTTCTTCGACGTCAATGTGATTAACCATCAGTTTATGCTTAGCTGATAGTGCCAATATAGGGCGTGATACTGCATGCCTTGCTACATGAGAGTAAGTTTCATAAAAGTCTTCAACGTAAACTTGAGAACAGCTTTGGGCAACTAGTCGTGCCTTCAATTTTTCCTTTTGATATTATCTTCTGATTTAATGGCATCATAAACATTGGATGGAGTCACGGTAACAGCGCAAGATCTCTGGATTGTCGGTTACTTTTTTCTGGGTCGTCCAACATTGCCTGTTCGAATAATCCTTGGTCTGTCTCTTTTCCGTTTGCCTTCAACAACTGGATCATCTTCTGACAAACTATTATTATCAGAGTCAATTGGGCCATGATAGCATAATGAGATGATCGCCTTCGTCGTTCACAATTTTATCCTCTGTTGGATATGCCAATATGGTATCTGTTGTGTTATATAGATACGAAATAAAACTCGATGCAAACCGCAGAGTACTAAGTAAACTATATCTTTATTTACAGCTTAACACTTGCGACCAGATCGGTCGGAGATCCAATTAAAAAGAAAGAAAGCATGTATTTCATTTGGCATATATAGTGAGTTATTCACAATCCTTATTTCCGGAGTGTTCAGAAAAAAGAGAACGTCAATTTTCAAGGGCCGTGTTTGGAAATACGTAACAGTCCTCACCACTAAAACGAAGTATATCCGAAACGTTCTACCGGCTTCTTTGTTCGGGTGCTCCGTCTAACTGTAGGCTGACCATCCGCAATTTGTTTGGGGTCACTGGCCACTTCTTCTTCAACAGCTGCCACGTTGCAATCGTATGACTCTATATTCGGATCCCTTATTTCTGGTTCCCTAAGCGTGACTTCAGTGTTTTGATCTGTGATAATAGATGGCGTTTTAGTTAAAGGAATTAAAGATGTTACCTCGATGTCAGAATCCTTCATGATTTTTGATGGATCAATGTTGCACTTTAGAATTTGATCCACATGTCTTCGCCACAAACTCCCATTTACATTTATAAAGTAGTGTAGCGATCCATCTCTGCGTACTATTCTACCAAACTCCCATTTCCTGTCCTTGGATGTGTAATTCCTGGCTTGCACCATATCGCCAGGATAGTACTGCATTCCGTGCATTGTTGTTTCTGTTGAACACTTTCCTTTGTTTTGGAACGGACTACATCCAGGCGTACACGAATATCTCGCTGCAAAAACAACATACATGGTGCTATTCCAGTTGTAGAATTTGGTGTTTTCCGGTATTGCAGCAGGTATTTGGAAAGCTTCAGATTTAAATCCCCAGAGTCGTTAACCATCTTCTGAAGTGCTACTTTCATGTTCTGCACAAATCTTCTGACCATTTGTAGCGGGATGATACGGCGCGGAAAACTTGTGGATGATTCCATTTGCTGTGGTAAATTTCTGAAACTCCCCCGACGTAAAAGTAGAACCGTTATCGCTGACTAATGTTACAGGTAACCCAAACCGGGCAAAAATGTCACGCAACACAGCTATTGTTTTTGTCGCGGTGATGCAAGTCATGGGAATAATCTCCGGCCACTTCGAATGCGCATCGACCACGATGAGGAAATACTTGTCCATGAAAGGACCTGCGAAATCTATGTGGACTCTCTGCCATGCACTAGTTGGGTACTCCCATGGATGATGTACCCTTTTTGTAGACTGCTTCATAGTGTTTCTGCATGCAAAACATTCGCGAACTATATTTTCAATATCCGAATCGATGCGCGGCCACCAAACGTAACTTCTGGCAAGGGCTTTCATCTTCACTATACCTAAGTGTGCCGCATGCAGTTCAGTCAGAATAAGCTCCCTCAAACATTTAGGTATAACTACTAGGCTATTTCTGAGTATTACACCATCGGATAAAGAGAATTCTTGATCTTTACCTATGAAATCTGGATGCAAAATCTTCTTCCCCGTCAGCAAAGCAAAATGTACTTCTTTCAGTACTTCATCTTTTGTTGTCTCCTTTGCAACCATCTTATGGGTAACCGGAACCGTATCAAATTGCTGCATTTGGTAGTAAGTAATGTCATCTATCTCATCAACTCTTCCAGCTTCCAGTGGCAGCCTTGAAAGCGCATCTGCATTTGAATGTTCATCCGTCGACCGGTACACAATATTGTAGTTAAAACCTTGTAGGAACTGGGCATAATGCAGCATGCGTGTTGCCACCATGCTTGGCAGATTTTTATCTGGGCTGAAAATAGCTACCAAAGGCTTATGGTCAGTTATTAATGTAAGCTTACGTCCGTAGCAATATTGGAAAAATCGTTTAAGCGCCCAAAAAATGGCGGTGGCTTCCTTATCAATTTGGCTGTAGTTATTCTCGGATGATGACAGCGATCGCGAAGCATAAGCAATCGGATGTTCCTGTCCATTTGGATAAGTGTGAGACAGCACTGCTCCTAGTCCATATGGACTTGCATCGGTTGCCAATGACAAGGGCAGCGCTGGGTCATAAGCCACTAACACCACGTCCGAAGTAACTTCATTCTTAATAAGGTTAAAAGCGTTCTCGCATTCCTCATTCCAGTTGAATACCACGTCTTTTTGCAAAAGGCGGTGGAGTGGGTGTAATTTCGCTGATAAGTTTTGTAAAAACCTTCCGTAATAGTTTACCAAGCCCAACCAACTTCGCACCTCCGTGATGTTCTTCGGGGCAGGTGCATCCATAATGGCCTGAACCTTGTCTTTGGTTTTCTCTAAACCTCTCGCCGAGATCACACGACCTAGGTAAGTAATGGAATTTTCGAAAAACTTACATTTGTTAAAGTTTACCCGCAGCCCCACTTTGTTAAGTCGGCTAAGTACTTCATCTAAACGAGCAGTGTGGTCTTGAAAATTTCTACCCTGAACCTTGATGTTGTAAGGAAATTGTCTTTGTTGACTCGAAAGTGCAACTAAGCATTTAAAATAGCTCTCGACATTCGGTCGGAAACTATTTGGTTTTTATGTGCCCGCACCCTCAGATTCAATGTTTATTTATTTATTTATTTATTTATTGATTACTTACACATTTAGATTTAACAATCTTTTAGTTAGTGAAGCCTTAAGGTGCAAAAACATTGACATTGAACTACAAAGTAGTATTATTTACATCGTTCAGTTACAGTTTTAAACATTAAACAATATTGATGAATAAGACAAAAAAAGGAAATAAATAATAAATACTAAATAATGCATATGTACCTACATCTTCGCTTTGTATAGTGCAAAAAAAAATAACAAGATATAAAAAATAAATTTTAACAAGAGTAATATAACTTAAGTTCCTTTCTGAAGCGCCCAGTGCCACCCAATTCCCGTATATGCCTTGGTAGGGAATATATATATATTTCTCCAACAATCAGTTTGGCTTTCGATCTGGTAAGTCTACAGAAGATGCTATACTTAAATTATGTACCACATTATATGAAGGGTTTAATAACTCAAAATCTACCATGGCGCTTTTCATAGATATGTCAAAAGCATTTGATTTAGTAGATCACAATTTGCTTCTAGATAAACTGTATAACTCTGGCTTCAGAGGTGATGTTTATAAATGGTTCTGCTCTTATCTCAAAGGTAGAAAGCAAATTGTTAAAATCAATGAAAATTTTAGCAGTTCACTGACAATATTGAATGGTGTTCCACAAGGTTCTGTCCTTGGTCCACTTTTGTTTTTAATTTATATTAATTCACTTTTCGATCAAACCTTCAATGGACTACCCACAGCATTTGCGGATGATATAGCTTTTGCATATAATGAAAACACTTTGGTAGACTGCATAGTTAATATCGAGGAAGATCTGCAGAAACTAAGGCAATGGTTTGCTTTTCACAAGCTGATTGTTAGTGAGAAAACTAAATCAATGGCTTTCAAAATGAAAGGAAGTGATCTAATTGATTTTAACATAATTTTTCATTCTCACGACTGTGATAGATTTTGTTTACCTGTGCATACCTGTGGTATCAAAAACTTTGATGATAATTATCGATGCTCGAATAAATGTTTTATAATAGATTCAGTAAAGGAATTTAAATATTTGGGGGTAACAATTGACTTTAATTTGAATTGGATCTCTCATGTACAAACAATTAAATCTGGTTTGTTACTGGTCGCAAGAAAAATGTTCCTTCTCAGACCGTATTGTTCTCGTAAGGTACTATCTATGTTTTACTACGCGCTTGCTAACTCCAAACTGCAGTATGGTATAACTGCTTGGGGAGGTTCATATGAGAATACTTTTGCTTCCTTATTCAAAGCTCAAAAATTTTTAATAAGAATCATTTGTGGTAGAAATCGCTTTGCACACTGTTGGCCGCTTTTTAGAGAATTGAGAATTCTTCCATTAAGGCATCTCTATATTTTTAAAGTTCTTAGAGAATTCTTCAAACAAAGTGGAAACACTATAAATAGGAACTCCGTTTGTTATAACTTACGTGTAAACAATCAAGCGTTAGTTACTGTCCCAGTTGCTCATAAAACCAAATTTTGTCGTTTTTTTACCATTACTGGTCCTAAATGTTTTAATAAACTACCGATTGCTGTAAGACAAACTTCCAATTTCCATTCATTTCTCAATAAGGTCAAACAATGGTTATTTAATATCGACTATATAAGTATTGAATCAATTTTTCGATGTGTGTCTTAAAAATATTTTCTCGAGTAGCTTAATTTTGCATTCTTATTCTAAATGATGTAATCCTTTTTTAATTGCTTTTCTCTCTTATTTCTTTTCTTATATATTTTTCTACCCCACTACAGTCCCGTGAATTCTTAAAATTTTAATTTTTATGAATCATTCAACACTAACTTTAAATAGTTACTGAATGATTATTTCTTCCACTTGATGTACTTAATTATTTATTACTAATATTTAAATTGTTAAGCTTTAACTTTAAGTTGGAATGAATAAAAATGAAATGAAATGAAATGAATGTATGCCAATGTGGGTATTGTAGTCCGCGAAAAGTGCGGAATCCTCGTTTTTGTTTGTCTGGCAACATCGCGCTGAATCGGAAGCGCATACCTCGATTGTCAGCACATGTGCTTTAGTATGGGTGCATGTGTGCAATTTCAATTTCGTTCGGCCATTTCTAATTTAGCCACAAAGCCGACACTACCTTTTGATAGAAAGTAAAAGAACTTAAAACAAGCAAAGGAGAGAGATTATATATACGTTCCGCCGAGAAATAAAAAGAATTAAAGTGTAAATCGAAAAATATATTTGAAAAAAAGAAAAGAAAAGGGAGAAATAATAATAATACGCGCGCACAGAGAAAAAACAAAATAATAAAAGTGAACGGTGATGTACCAAGTCGGTCCCAGAATAGTGACCAAATTAGTGTCGGCACTCTGGACCCAAGATCGTTGTTCTCTTTTGGAGGTATAGGAGGTAAGTCTTCACGTCGGAAATCCGAAGTATCGACCCACATAGGTCATAGTTTCTGATAGGTATTTTTCTTTAGGAGTAGGTTGCATTTTGCCCCACGCGGCACGGCGAGGCCCAGTCCTCAGCAAAGAGAATTACACACCACTACCCCACGCGGTAGCGGACGAACCACAAGGCGGAGTCATCGCCGAGAATCAACACACCAACGCATCCATCGTAAGAAAAAATACACCAGCTATAGAAAGGCAGACAGCTGTCGACTCGACTCGTCGGTTGAGTTGGATGAGTTCGTTTCCTCGATGCTCTCCGACGTCCACGCTACCCACGTGTCGGCGAAAGCAAAAAGCCTTACGGCAAAGCGACGACACTGTCGCAGCGGTGATTGGGGAAATCCAACCCCGTGGAAGAAGTAAAAGCACGCTTGTTATGTTAACACTCCAACAATAAAAGAGGATGAGTTCCAGACTTAAGGTACCACAAGTATTCTAGTTCCGTTTTTTCTTATGTATTTTATTTGGTTGCATGTGCTATCGCACCACCCTCAGGGGATTTAATCTTAGTTTTTTTGAGAATAGACGCCAATTTAATCGGCGTGATTTTTGTCGCATTGGCAATATAATTGAAAAACCATTAAACGTATTTGAAAAGAAAAGAGAGAAAAGGAAGATCGAAGAAAAGAAAGAAGAAAGTAAAGCAAATTTTTATTTTTGTACATGCTCATCTACAGAATCAGATCATTTATCGTATTGAATTTGTAAAACTAAGTTTCATATATAGACATCCATAGTAAACGCAACGTCCTACCGGGTTCCGGGAAAGATTCCGCGCTCGTGGGCAGACAATTTTAAGCAAAAAAGTCGAGACACATTAACTCTAACATCGGTCGGTTAAAGATTGTGATAGTAAATCCGCTGTGAATGCATACTTGAGCAAATCAAAGTCTGCGTCGGACTTTGAGTAAAGTATTTTTTTTTTTTTGTTGTTTACGAAAGAAACCATCAGATGGTGTCACATTCTAATTACGGGTTCGTGCACGTATCAGACGGCCAGAATCAAAAGGGCTCATGCCCAAGTTCACAGTCGAGGACATTCGTTTCATACCTAGTTCGTAGGATCATATTTATGCATATAATTATATTACTTTAGGATCCTAACACTCAACTTTTCAGCCAAACAGGAGTGCACTGCTGCGACGGCACATGGGTTGGTTTCTGATTGGGAAACACCCATTGGTAACAAGGTAAAATTTTTTATTGAATTTAGACATTATGAACTTACATATAAACTTACTATTTATACACATAAATATTGATCGTTATGAACTGTAGTATTTTTTGTTGGTCCCTCAAGCAAACGGCTCGAGAAATTTTTTTTGATTTTTTTTGTGGATACTCTTCCGAAGGGGAGGAAAAATAACGTCTATCAAGATTATATCGTTGAAAGTCGATCGAATAATCTCCGGATAGTAGAGTAGAAAACTTATAGTATTTCGAAGATGTTAATTGGGCGTAAAGCACTTGACGATACGGTGTTTTTTTTATTTTCTTTTGGGGATAAAATGGATTTAGAAGTCGGTAGTTGGAAAAAGTACATGGATCTATATGGAATAAAGTTATAGTAGAGTAAATAGCTAACGTTAACTCAAATTGTTTGTTAAGTACCTTGTGAGCATCTGCCATAAACAGTAGGATGTAAATGGTTATGAATAATTTAAAGATTTAATGCAAGTCGCACCATATGAGAAACTCATAGGAGGAGGATTAAGTACTATTAAGTAGAGTAAAAGAAGCAATCCGTGAATTTGGATCGGAGAGTGAGAGATGGAATAACAAAAATAATTTGTGAAGTATCAATAAGGAAGGTTAGAGTAGGTAATCTTAAGACATAGTTTGTTAACTTTAAGGTATATAGTCAATAAAAGACGCAATATGCTAGAACTGATTTGGTGTAGCGTTTATTATACAAGGAACGTCATGCGTAGATAAGATAATGTATCGTTAAGGGAGTGCAGGTGGCTATCCGCTGGGGCAAGGTGAATCAGATGGCAAGCCTCCTCCTTAAGTATGAAAAAAAGTGAGTAAATAGATTTAGCCTTTTTTTATAGCATTAGGGGTCCTTTTTAATAAAAATCACGTTAGAGGTCTATAGAGGACCATGGTTTGGAATGGGAGAGCTGATTCTTGTTCCAATTTTGGGTGGGTTATGAGGCCATGGGGGTTCTTTACAACATCTTTGATCCCCCACCATTCAAGTGAGACACCTTCCTCCCTCATCTTCTTAATATAGTAGAACGTTTAGATGTAGGCGAAGTTAAATTTAGTTCAAGGTGTATACTACCAGCTATATACACTTTTTCTTTTATGCATTCGTGTTCGGTCCGTGGGAATTAATGAAAGTCCCTTCTTTTTCGGGGTGAAGCTAACTCAAGGTTGTATGGAGGTGCGTGTTGTCAATCAAACTCAGTAGGTCGAGGTTTCCTTTTTGTGTTGTAGGGCGATTAATGTTGAACGGGCCCCAGCGAATTAAAATCGATTAGGGTTCAGAACACCAGAACCCGGATCTGCAGGATAAAAATATGTAACGCCAGTCTATGATCCCAGAGCAAGAACCCGCCCCCTTTTGCTGAGCTACTATAGGGCAGAGCGGCTGCAGATCATTCAAGCGATGGTCGATCGTAGGCAACGAGCTCTTCTGTTTCAGATCGGCAGCCTACCACTACAAGAGTGTTTATTGTAGTGGGGGAGGTCGATATGATTCGAAGAGCGGAGTCTTCCTTCCATTACAAGGGGTTCGCGACTTAGTGAGTGGTATGGCTATACCATGGTCTATTCCCTAGACGTTGGGGTGGTTCCTACTAACCCTGTGTATATTTTTGGGATTTCTAGTCTGTCACTCCGGGGGTCGTGGATCAGTCCTTTGACATCTCGAGTATGGAACGAGGGGTTGAAGTCTGAGATTAGTTGAAGATGCAGTTAGGTCGTGTGAGGTGTAAGATATTATTGGTGTTTGGAAATGTTAAGGGTATGACGAACATCTGGGCATATCCGAAGGATAGACGTGAGTGTGAGAAGGATAGTGGTCTGGCCGATTCCGAGGTCTCAGACGTTTGGGAGTTGAGATAGGTGGGATCCAACATCAGCTCATGTTTCTGTGGTCGTATGGTGGAGGGAAAAATAATTATATGTATATATACGTTACAGATGATTTGTATATGTATATATATATGTAAGAAGATTATTACGTTACAATGTCATCCAGAAAAACACACACTCCATCTATGTCCTTCAACGTCTGTTGGATGTACCTCTGCCAAATAGCCGGTGCCACCTTAGTCCCGTACATCAGTCTATTTACCTGGTAGTCTCCTTTAATTGTAGTGATCGCTTGCATCTGTGCGCTTCGCTGATCCATTGGCATGTGTAGGTAAGCCTTACTGATGTCCATGTTGTGAAAATTTTTCCACCTTCCATCGACGTGGCAAAAATATCTGCTATTGGCGGGATCGGGAAGTTGTCACTTTTAAGTACCTTGTTGAGGGTGATCTTATAGTCTGCACACAGTCTGATTGATCCATCCTTTTTCAGAATTGGCACTACTGGCGTGCCCCATTCACTGAACTGCATCTTCGTTATTATTCCCGCCTCCTCCAGACGATGAATCTCCTTCTCCATTTTACCTTGCATGGCATACGGTACCTTACGAGCCGCAAAGTAAATTGGTTGAGTGTTTTCTTGAACATACAACTTTGCTTCGTAATTGTTAATCTTCCCCACCCCCGGTTGAAAAACGTCTGCAAATTTTGCTTTTAAAACACGCATAATTCCTTCCTTTAACCCAGGCTTGTCTTCTTCTTTCATTTGGTGCATTTCTGGCAAATTTAACCTTGAAAAGTTTGAGCCACTCTCTTCCAAAAATTGCGTCGACTTTGCCGGGCATTATATACAAATTCGCCTTTGCTACTTCTGCCCCGTATTCTACATGCATGGTAGCATAGCCTAAAGTATTAATCACTTCGCCTGTGTACGTCTGAAAAGGAATAGAAGACTCATTAATTTGTTTCTTAGGCCACGATCTTACAAAATCCTCATGAGGTATTGATGAAACCGCTGCTCCAGTGTCTAGCTCTAGACTTTTAGGTACGCCGTCTAACCTGACACTCAACATAATTTTGTTAGGTTTCTTTTTTTCTTCTGGGAGAACAACTTCACTCAAATGATTAATATAAAAGCGATCATTGTCATCTGCCTGATCGTCAAGGGACAGAAATTGATTTTGACAATTCGTTTTGCCTGTGCTAAGTTTTTGCGAGGGTGTCGGTGGTTGCGTGGTACGCGAGCCACTCATGCAGACACGAGCTAGATGTCCAATTTTTTACACTTCGAACATATTGTGTGAATGTGACGACATTCATTTCCCAAGTGCTGCATATCTCCGCAACGAAAACAACTTGTAGGGCTCGTGTGTACTTGCTTGCTGGCGAAACGTTGCGGTTTTTTTGTATTTTTTTTTGTTTAGTTGAGGATTATGTTTTGATAATTGATTCTGGTGAGCCATTGACGTCGTAGATTGTAGATTTTGGATTTCTTTTGAATCTTTTTGTGCCGACTCCATAGCCAGTGTAGCTGTGACGCAGTCAATGAATTTATTGTTCGGTTCTTTGAGCTGAATTAATTTCTCCAGCCAGTGTGCATTTCGCAAACCACTTATAAATTGCTGTCTCAAATGTGCGTCGGCTTGTCCATGAAAGGACCTGCGAAATCTATGTGGAATCTCTGCCATGCACTAGTTGGGTACTCCCATGGATGATGTACCCTTTTTGTAGACTGCTTCATAGTGTTTCTGCATGCAAAACATTCGCGAACTATATTTTCAATATCCGAATCGATGCGCGGCCACCAAACGTAACTTCTGGCAAGGGCTTTCATCTTCACTATACCTAAGTGTGCCGCATGCAGTTCAGTCAGAATAAGCTCCCTCAAACATTTAGGTATAACTACTAGGCTATTTCTGAGTATTACACCATCGGATAAAGAGAATTCTTGATCTTTACCTATGAAATCTGGATGCAAAATCTTCTTCCCCGTCAGCAAAGCAAAATGTACTTCTTTCAGTACTTCATCTTTTGTTGTCTCCTTTGCAACCATCTTATGCGTAACCGGAACCGTATCAAATTGCTGCATTTGGTAGTAAGTAATGTCATCTATCTCATCAACTCTTCCAGCTTCCAGTGGCAGCCTTGAAAGCGCATCTGCATTTGAATGTTCATCCGTCGACCGGTACACAATATTGTAGTTAAAACCTTGTAGGAACTGGGCATAATGCAGCATGCGTGTTGCCACCATGCTTGGCAGATTTTTATCTGGGCTGAAAATAGCTACCAAAGGCTTATGGTCAGTTATTAATGTAAACTTACGTCCGTAGCAATATTGGAAAAATCGTTTAAGCGCCCAAAAAATGGCGGTGGCTTCCTTATCAATTTGGCTGTAGTTATTCTCGGATGATGACAGCGATCGCGAAGCATAAGCAATCGGATGTTCCTGTCCATTTGGATAAGTGTGAGACAGCACTGCTCCTAGTCCATATGGACTTGCATCGGTTGCCAATGACAAGGGCAGCGCTGGGTCATAAGCCACTAACACCACGTCCGAAGTAACTTCATTCTTAATAAGGTTAAAAGCGTTCTCGCATTCCTCATTCCAGTTGAATACCACGTCTTTTTGCAAAAGGCGGTGGAGTGGGTGTAATTTCGCTGATAAGTTTTGTAAAAACCTTCCGTAATAGTTTACCAAGCCCAACCAACTTCGCACCTCCGTGATGTTCTTCGGGGCAGGTGCATCCATAATGGCCTGAACCTTGTCTTTGGTTTTCTCTAAACCTCTCGCCGAGATCACACGACCTAGGTAAGTAATGGAATTTTCGAAAAACTTACATTTGTTAAAGTTTACCCGCAGCCCCACTTTGTTAAGTCGGCTAAGTACTTCATCTAAACGAGCAGTGTGGTCTTGAAAATTTCTACCCTGAACCTTGATGTTGTAAGGAAATTGTCTTTGTTGACTCGAAAGTGCAACTAAGCACTTAAAATAGCTCTCGACATTCGGTCGGAAACTATTTGGTTTTTATGTGCCCGCACCCTCAGATTCAATGTGGGTATTGTAGTCCGCGAAAAGTGCGGAATCCTCGTTTTTGTTTGTCTGGCAACATCGCGCTGAATCGGAAGCGCATACCTCGATTGTCAGCACATGTGCTTCAGTATGGGTGCATGTGTGCAATTTCAATTTCGTTCGGCCATTTCTAATTTAGCCACAAAGCCGACACTACCTTTTGATAGAAAGTAAAAGAACTTAAAACAAGCAAAGAAGAGAGATTATATATACGTTCCGCCGAGAAATAAAAAGAATTAAAGTGTAAATCGAAAAATATATTTGAAAAAAAGAAAAGAAAAGGGAGAAATAATAATAATACGCGCGCACAGAGAAAAAACAAAATAATAAAAGTGAACGGTGATGTACCAAGTCGGTCCCAGAATAGTGACCAAATTAGTGTCGGCACTCTGGACCCAAGATCGTTGTTCTCTTTTGGAGGTATAGGAGGTAAGTCTTCACGTCGGAAATCCGAAGTATCGAACCACATAGGTCATAGTTTCTGATAGGTATTTTTCTTTAGGAGTAGGTTGCATTTTGCCCCACGCGGCACGGCGAGGCCCAGTCCTCAGCAAAGAGAATTACACACCACTACCCCACGCGGTAGCGGACGAACCACAAGGCGGAGTCATCGCCGAGAATCAACACACCAACGCATCCATCGTAAGAAAAAATACACCAGCTATAGAAAGGCAGACAGCTGTCGACTCGACTCGTCGGTTGAGTTGGATGAGTTCGTTTCCTCGATGCTCTCCGACGTCCACGCTACCCACGTGTCGGCGAAAGCAAAAAGCCTTACGGCAAAGCGACGACACTGTCGCAGCGGGGATTGGGGAAATCCAACCCCGTGGAAGAAGTAAAAGCACGCTTGTTATGTTAACACTCCAACAATAAAAGAGGATAAGTTCCAGACTTAAGGTACCACAAGTATTCTAGTTCCGTTTTTTCTTATGTATTTTATTTGGTTGCATGTGCTATCGCACCACCCTCAGGGGATTTAATCTTAGTTTTTTTGAGAATAGACGCCAATTTGATCGGCGTGATTTTTGTCGCATTGGCAATATAATTGAAAAACCATTAAACGTATTTGAAAAGAAAAGAGAGAAAAGGAAGATCGAAGAAAAGAAAGAAGATAGTAAAGCAAATTTTTATTTTTGTACATGCTCATCTACAGAATCAGATCATTTATCGTATTGAATTTGTAAAACTAAGTTTCATATATAGACATCCATAGTAAACGCAACGTCCTACCGGGTTCCGGGAAAGATTCCGCGCTCGTGGGCAGACAATTTTAAGCAAAAAAGTCGAGACACATTAACTCTAACATCGGTCGGTTAAAGATTGTGATAGTAAATCCGCTGTGAATGCATACTTGAGCAAATCAAAGTCTGCGTCGGACTTTGAGTAAAGTATTTTTTTTTTTTGTTGTTTACGAAAGAAACCATCAGATGGTGTCACATTCTAATTACGGGTTCGTGCACGTATCAGACGGCCAGAATCAAAAGGGCTCATGCCCAAGTTCACAGTCGAGGACATTCGTTTCATACCTAGTTCGTAGGATCATATTTATGCATATAATTATATTACTTTAGGATCCTAACACTCAACTTTTCAGCCAAACAGGAGTGCACTGCTGCGACGGCACATGGGTTGGTTTCTGATTGGGAAACATCCATTGGTAACAAGGTAAAATTTTTTATTGAATTTAGACATTATGAACTTACATATAAACTTACTATTTATACACATAAATATTGATCGTTATGAACTGTAGTATTTTTTGTTGGTCCCTCAAGCAAACGGCTCGAGAAATTTTTTTTGATTTTTTTTGTGGATACTCTTCCGAAGGGGAGGAAAAATAACGTCTATCAAGATTATATCGTTGAAAGTCGATCGAATAATCTCCGGATAGTAGAGTAGAAAACTTATAGTATTTCGAAGATGTTAATTGGGCGTAAAGCACTTGACGATACGGTGTTTTTTTTATTTTCTTTTGGGGATAAAATGGATTTAGAAGTCGGTAGTTGGAAAAAGTACATGGATCTATATGGAATAAAGTTATAGTAGAGTAAATAGCTAACGTTAACTCAAATTGTTTGTTAAGTACCTTGTGAGCATCTGCCATAAACAGTAGGATGTAAATGGTTATGAATAATTTAAAGATTTAATGCAAGTCGCACCATATGAGAAACTCATAGGAGGAGGATTAAGTACTATTAAGTAGAGTAAAAGAAGCAATCCGTGAATTTGGATCGGAGAGTGAGAGATGGAATAACAAAAATAATTTGTGAAGTATCAATAAGGAAGGTTAGAGTAGGTAATCTTAAGACATAGTTTGTTAACTTTAAGGTATATAGTCAATAAAAGACGCAATATGCTAGAACTGATTTGGTGTAGCGTTTATTATACAAGGAACGTCATGCGTAGATAAGATAATGTATCGTTAAGGGAGTGCAGGTGGCTATCCGCTGGGGCAAGGTGAATCAGATGGCAAGGAGGAGGTTAAGTATGAAAAAAAGTGAGTAAATAGATTTAGCCTTTTTTTATAGCATTAGGGGTCCTTTTTAATAAAAATCACGTTAGAGGTCTATAGAGGACCATGGTTTGGAATGGGAGAGCTGATTCTTGTTCCAATTTTGGGTGGATTATGAGGCCATGGGTGTTCTTTACAACATCTTTGATCCCCCACCATTCAAGTGAGACACCTTCCTCCCTCATCTTCTTAATATAGTAGAACGTTTAGATGTAGGCGAAGTTAAATTTAGTTCAAGGTGTATACTACCAGCTATATACACTTTTTCTTTTATGCATTCGTGTTCGGTCCGTGGGAATTAATGAAAGTCCCTTCTTTTTCGGGGTGAAGCTAACTCAAGGTTGTATGGAGGTGCGTGTTGTCAATCAAACTCAGTAGGTCGAGGTTTTCTTTTTGTGTTGTAGGGCGATTAATGTTGAACGGGCCCCAGCGAATTAAAATCGATTAGGGTTCAGAACACCAGAACCCGGATCTGCAGGATAAAAATATGTAACGCCAGTCTATGATCCCAGAGCAAGAACCCGCCCCCTTTTGCTGAGCTACTATAGGGCAGAGCGGCTGCAGATCATTCAAGCGATGGTCGATCGTAGGCAACGAGCTCTTCTGTTTCAGATCGGCAGCCTACCACTACAAGAGTGTTTATTGTAGTGGGGGAGGTCGATATGATTCGAAGAGCGGAGTCTTCCTTCCATTACAAGGGGTTCGCGACTTAGTGAGTGGTATGGCTATACCATGGTCTATTCCCTAGACGTTGGGGTGGTTCCTACTAACCCTGTGTATATTTTTGGGATTTCTAGTCTGTCACTCCGGGGGTCGTGGATCAGTCCTTTGACATCTCGAGTATGGAACGAGGGGTTGAAGGCTGAGATTAGTTGAAGATGCAGTTAGGTCGTGTGAGGTGTAAGATATTATTGGTGTTTGGAAATGTTAAGGGTATGACGAACATCTGGGCATATCCGAAGGATAGACGTGAGTGTGAGAAGGATAGTGGTCTGGCCGATTCCGAGGTCTCAGACGTTTGGGAGTTGAGATAGGTGGGATCCAACATCAGCTCATGTTTCTGTGGTCGTATGGTGGAGGGAAAAATAATTATATGTATATATACGTTACAGATGATTTGTATATGTATATATATATGTAAGAAGATTATTACGTTACAATGTCATCCAGAAAAACACACACTCCATCTATGTCCTTCAACGTCTGTTGGATGTACCTCTGCCAAATAGCCGGTGCCACCTTAGTCCCGTACATCAGTCTATTTACCTGGTAGTCTCCTTTAATTGTAGTGATCGCTTGCATCTGTGCGCTTCGCTGATCCATTGGCATGTGTAGGTAAGCCTCACTGATGTCCATGTTGTGAAAATTTTTCCACCTTCCATCGACGTGGCAAAAATATCTGCTATTGGCGGGATCGGGAAGTTGTCACTTTTAAGTACCTTGTTGAGGGTGATCTTATAGTCTGCACACAGTCTGATTGATCCATCCTTTTTCAGAATTGGCACTACTGGCGTGCCCCATTCACTGAACTGCATCTTCGTTATTATTCCCGCCTCCTCCAGACGATGAATCTCCTTCTCCATTTTACCTTGCATGGCATACGGTACCTTACGAGCCGCAAAGTAAATTGGTTGAGTGTTTTCTTGAACATACAACTTTGCTTCGTAATTGTTAATCTTCCCCACCCCCGGTTGAAAAACGTCTGCAAATTTTGCTTTTAAAACACGCATAATTCCTTCCTTTAACCCAGGCTTGTCTTCTTCTTTCATTTGGTGCATTTCTGGCAAATTTAACCTTGAAAAGTTTGAGCCACTCTCTTCCAAAAATTGCGTCGACTTTGCCGGGCATTATATACAAATTCGCCTTTGCTACTTCTGCCCCGTATTCTACATGCATGGTAGCATAGCCTAAAGTATTAATCACTTCGCCTGTGTACGTCTGAAAAGGAATAGAAGACTCATTAATTTGTTTCTTAGGCCACGATCTTACAAAATCCTCATGAGGTATTGATGAAACCGCTGCTCCAGTGTCTAGCTCTAGACTTTTAGGTACGCCGTCTAACCTGACACTCAACATAATTTTGTTAGGTTTCTTTTTTTCTTCTGGGAGAACAACTTCACTCAAATGATTAATATAAAAGCGATCATTGTCATCTGCCTGATCGTCAAGGGACAGAAATTGATTTTGACAATTCGTTTTGCCTGTGCTAAGTTTTTGCGAGGGTGTCGGTGGTTGCGTGGTACGCGAGCCACTCATGCAGACACGAGCTAGATGTCCAATTTTTTACACTTCGAACATATTGTGTGAATGTGACGACATTCATTTCCCAAGTGCTGCATATCTCCGCAACGAAAACAACTTGTAAGGCTCGTGTGTACTTGCTTGCTGGCGAAACGTTGCGGTTTTTTTGTATTTTTTTTTTGTTTAGTTGAGGATTATGTTTTGATAATTGATTCTGGTGAGCCATTGACGTCGTAGATTGTAGATTTTGGATTTCTTTTGAATCTTTTTGTGCCGACTCCATAGCCAGTGTAGCTGTGACGCAGTCAATGAATTTATTGTTCGGTTCTTTGAGCTGAATTAATTTCTCCAGCCAGTGTGCATTTCGCAAACCACTTATAAATTGCTGTCTCAAATGTGCGTCGGCTTGTCCATGAAAGGACCTGCGAAATCTATGTGGACTCTCTGCCATGCACTAGTTGGGTACTCCCATGGATGATGTACCCTTTTTGTAGACTGCTTCATAGTGTTTCTGCATGCAAAACATTCGCGAACTATATTTTCAATATCCGAATCGATGCGCGGCCACCAAACGTAACTTCTGGCAAGGGCTTTCATCTTCACTATACCTAAGTGTGCCGCATGCAGTTCAGTCAGAATAAGCTCCCTCAAACATTTAGGTATAACTACTAGGCTATTTCTGAGTATTACACCATCGGATAAAGAGAATTCTTGATCTTTACCTATGAAATCTGGATGCAAAATCTGCTTCCCCGTCAGCAAAGCAAAATGTACTTCTTTCAGTACTTCATCTTTTGTTGTCTCCTTTGCAACCATCTTATGCGTAACCGGAACCGTATCAAATTGCTGCATTTGGTAGTAAGTAATGTCATCTATCTCATCAACTCTTCCAGCTTCCAGTGGCAGCCTTGAAAGCGCATCTGCATTTGAATGTTCATCCGTCGACCGGTACACAATATTGTAGTTAAAACCTTGTAGGAACTGGGCATAATGCAGCATGCGTGTTGCCACCATGCTTGGCAGATTTTTATCTGGGCTGAAAATAGCTACCAAAGGCTTATGGTCAGTTATTAATGTAAACTTACGTCCGTAGCAATATTGGAAAAATCGTTTAAGCGCCCAAAAAATGGCGGTGGCTTCCTTATCAATTTGGCTGTAGTTATTCTCGGATGATGACAGCGATCGCGAAGCATAAGCAATCGGATGTTCCTGTCCATTTGGATAAGTGTGAGACAGCACTGCTCCTAGTCCATATGGACTTGCATCGGTTGCCAATGACAAGGGCAGCGCTGGGTCATAAGCCACTAACACCACGTCCGAAGTAACTTCATTCTTAATAAGGTTAAAAGCGTTCTCGCATTCCTCATTCCAGTTGAATACCACGTCTTTTTGCAAAAGGCGGTGGAGTGGGTGTAATTTCGCTGATAAGTTTTGTAAAAACCTTCCGTAATAGTTTACCAAGCCCAACCAACTTCGCACCTCCGTGATGTTCTTCGGGGCAGGTGCATCCATAATGGCCTGAACCTTGTCTTTGGTTTTCTCTAAACCTCTCGCCGAGATCACACGACCTAGGTAAGTAATGGAATTTTCGAAAAACTTACATTTGTTAAAGTTTACCCGCAGCCCCACTTTGTTAAGTCGGCTAAGTACTTCATCTAAACGAGCAGTGTGGTCTTGAAAATTTCTACCCTGAACCTTGATGTTGTAAGGAAATTGTCTTTGTTGACTCGAAAGTGCAACTAAGCACTTAAAATAGCTCTCGACATTCGGTCGGAAACTATTTGGTTTTTATGTGCCCGCACCCTCAGATTCAATGTGGGTATTGTAGTCCGCGAAAAGTGCGGAATCCTCGTTTTTGTTTGTCTGGCAACATCGCGCTGAATCGGAAGCGCATACCTCGATTGTCAGCACATGTGCTTTAGTATGGGTGCATGTGTGCAATTTCAATTTCGTTCGGCCATTTCTAATTTAGCCACAAAGCCGACACTACCTTTTGATAGAAAGTAAAAGAACTTAAAACAAGCAAAGAAGAGAGATTATATATACGTTCCGCCGAGAAATAAAAAGAATTAAAGTGTAAATCGAAAAATATATTTTAAAAAAAGAAAAGAAAAGGGAGAAATAATAATAATACGCGCGCACAGAGAAAAAACAAAATAATAAAAGTGAACGGTGATGTACCAAGTCGGTCCCAGAATAGTGACCAAATTAGTGTCGGCACTCTGGACCCAAGATCGTTGTTCTCTTTTGGAGGTATAGGAGGTAAGTCTTCACGTCGGAAATCCGAAGTATCGAACCACATAGGTCATAGTTTCTGATAGGTATTTTTCTTTAGGAGTAGGTTGCATTTTGCCCCACGCGGCACGGCGAGGCCCAGTCCTCAGCAAAGAGAATTACACACCACTACCCCACGCGGTAGCGGACGAACCACAAGGCGGAGTCATCGCCGAGAATCAACACACCAACGCATCCATCGTAAGAAAAAATACACCAGCTATAGAAAGGCAGACAGCTGTCGACTCGACTCGTCGGTTGAGTTGGATGAGTTCGTTTCCTCGATGCTCTCCGACGTCCACGCTACCCACGTGTCGGCGAAAGCAAAAAGCCTTACGGCAAAGCGACGACACTGTCGCAGCGGGGATTGGGGAAATCCAACCCCGTGGAAGAAGTAAAAGCACGCTTGTTATGTTAACACTCCAACAATAAAAGAGGATAAGTTCCAGACTTAAGGTACCACAAGTATTCTAGTTCCGTTTTTTCTTATGTATTTTATTTGGTTGCATGTGCTATCGCACCACCCTCAGGGGATTTAATCTTAGTTTTTTTGAGAATAGACGCCAATTTGATCGGCGTGATTTTTGTCGCATTGGCAATATAATTGAAAAACCATTAAACGTATTTGAAAAGAAAAGAGAGAAAAGGAAGATCGAAGAAAAGAAAGAAGATAGTAAAGCAAATTTTTATTTTTGTACATGCTCATCTACAGAATCAGATCATTTATCGTATTGAATTTGTAAAACTAAGTTTCATATATAGACATCCATAGTAAACGCAACGTCCTACCGGGTTCCGGGAAAGATTCCGCGCTCGTGGGCAGACAATTTTAAGCAAAAAAGTCGAGACACATTAACTCTAACATCGGTCGGTTAAAGATTGTGATAGTAAATCCGCTGTGAATGCATACTTGAGCAAATCAAAGTCTGCGTCGGACTTTGAGAAAAGTATTTTTTTTTTTGTTGTTTACGAAAGAAACCATCAGATGGTGTCACATTCTAATTACGGGTTCGTGCACGTATCAGACGGCCAGAATCAAAAGGGCTCATGCCCAAGTTCACAGTCGAGGACATTCGTTTCATACCTAGTTCGTAGGATCATATTTATGCATATAATTATATTACTTTAGGATCCTAACACTCAACTTTTCAGCCAAACAGGAGTGCACTGCTGCGACGGCACATGGGTTGGTTTCTGATTGGGAAACACCCATTGGTAACAAGGTAAAATTTTTTATTGAATTTAGACATTATGAACTTACATATAAACTTACTATTTATACACATAAATATTGATCGTTATGAACTGTAGTATTTTTTGTTGGTCCCTCAAGCAAACGGCTCGAGAAATTTTTTTTGATTTTTTTTGTGGATACTCTTCCGAAGGGGAGGAAAAATAACGTCTATCAAGATTATATCGTTGAAAGTCGATCGAATAATCTCCGGATAGTAGAGTAGAAAACTTATAGTATTTCGAAGATGTTAATTGGGCGTAAAGCACTTGACGATACGGTGTTTTTTTTATTTTCTTTTGGGGATAAAATGGATTTAGAAGTCGGTAGTTGGAAAAAGTACATGGATCTATATGGAATAAAGTTATAGTAGAGTAAATAGCTAACGTTAACTCAAATTGTTTGTTAAGTACCTTGTGAGCATCTGCCATAAACAGTAGGATGTAAATGGTTATGAATAATTTAAAGATTTAATGCAAGTCGCACCATATGAGAAACTCATAGGAGGAGGATTAAGTACTATTAAGTAGAGTAAAAGAAGCAATCCGTGAATTTGGATCGGAGAGTGAGAGATGGAATAACAAAAATAATTTGTGAAGTATCAATAAGGAAGGTTAGAGTAGGTAATCTTAAGACATAGTTTGTTAACTTTAAGGTATATAGTCAATAAAAGACGCAATATGCTAGAACTGATTTGGTGTAGCGTTTATTATACAAGGAACGTCATGCGTAGATAAGATAATGTATCGTTAAGGGAGTGCAGGTGGCTATCCGCTGGGGCAAGGTGAATCAGATGGCAAGGAGGAGGTTAAGTATGAAAAAAAAGTGAGTAAATAGATTTAGCCTTTTTTTATAGCATTAGGGGTCCTTTTTAATAAAAATCACGTTAGAGGTCTATAGAGGACCATGGTTTGGAATGGGAGAGCTGATTCTTGTTCCAATTTTGTTTGGGTTATGAGGCCATGGGGGTTCTTTACAACATCTTTGATCCCCCACCATTCAAGTGAGACACCTTCCTCCCTCATCTTCTTAATATAGTAGAACGTTTAGATGTAGGCGAAGTTAAATTTAGTTCAAGGTGTATACTACCAGCTATATACACTTTTTCTTTTATGCATTCGTGTTCGGTCCGTGGGAATTAATGAAAGTCCCTTCTTTTTCGGGGTGAAGCTAACTCAAGGTTGTATGGAGGTGCGTGTTGTCAATCAAACTCAGTAGGTCGAGGTTTTCTTTTTGTGTTGTAGGGCGATTAATGTTGAACGGGCCCCAGCGAATTAAAATCGATTAGGGTTCAGAACACCAGAACCCGGATCTGCAGGATAAAAATATGTAACGCCAGTCTATGATCCCAGAGCAAGAACCCGCCCCCTTTTGCTGAGCTACTATAGGGCAGAGCGGCTGCAGATCATTCAAGCGATGGTCGATCGTAGGCAACGAGCTCTTCTGTTTCAGATCGGCAGCCTACCACTACAAGAGTGTTTATTGTAGTGGGGGAGGTCGATATGATTCGAAGAGCGGAGTCTTCCTTCCATTACAAGGGGTTCGCGACTTAGTGAGTGGTATGGCTATACCATGGTCTATTCCCTAGACGTTGGGGTGGTTCCTACTAACCCTGTGTATATTTTTGGGATTTCTAGTCTGTCACTCCGGGGGTCGTGGATCAGTCCTTTGACATCTCGAGTATGGAACGAGGGGTTGAAGGCTGAGATTAGTTGAAGATGCAGTTAGGTCGTGTGAGGTGTAAGATATTATTGGTGTTTGGAAATGTTAAGGGTATGACGAACATCTGGGCATATCCGAAGGATAGACGTGAGTGTGAGAAGGATAGTGGTCTGGCCGATTCCGAGGTCTCAGACGTTTGGGAGTTGAGATAGGTCGGATCCAACATCAGCTCATGTTTCTGTGGTCGTATGGTGGAGGGAAAAATAATTATATGTATATATACGTTACAGATGATTTGTATATGTATATATATATGTAAGAAGATTATTACGTTACAATGTCATCCAGAAAAACACACACTCCATCTATGTCCTTCAACGTCTGTTGGATGTACCTCTGCCAAATAGCCGGTGCCACCTTAGTCCCGTACATCAGTCTATTTACCTGGTAGTCTCCTTTAATTGTAGTGATCGCTTGCATCTGTGCGCTTCGCTGATCCATTGGCATGTGTAGGTAAGCCTCACTGATGTCCATGTTGTGAAAATTTTTCCACCTTCCATCGACGTGGCAAAAATATCTGCTATTGGCGGGATCGGGAAGTTGTCACTTTTAAGTACCTTGTTGAAGGTGATCTTATAGTCTGCACACAGTCTGATTGATCCATCCTTTTTCAGAATTGGCACTACTGGCGTGCCCCATTCACTGAACTGCATCTTCGTTATTATTCCCGCCTCCTCCAGACGATGAATCTCCTTCTCCATTTTACCTTGCATGGCATACGGTACCTTACGAGCCGCAAAGTAAATTGGTTGAGTGTTTTCTTGAACATACAACTTTGCTTCGTAATTGTTAATCTTCCCCACCCCCGGTTGAAAAACGTCTGCAAATTTTGCTTTTAAAACACGCATAATTCCTTCCTTTAACCCAGGCTTGTCTTCTTCTTTCATTTGGTGCATTTCTGGCAAATTTAACCTTGAAAAGTTTGAGCCACTCTCTTCCAAAAATTGCGTCGACTTTGCCGGGCATTATATACAAATTCGCCTTTGCTACTTCTGCCCCGTATTCTACATGCATGGTAGCATAGCCTAAAGTATTAATCACTTCGCCTGTGTACGTCTGAAAAGGAATAGAAGACTCATTAATTTGTTTCTTAGGCCACGATCTTACAAAATCCTCATGAGGTATTGATGAAACCGCTGCTCCAGTGTCTAGCTCTAGACTTTTAGGTACGCCGTCTAACCTGACACTCAACATAATTTTGTTAGGTTTCTTTTTTTCTTCTGGGAGAACAACTTCACTCAAATGATTAATATAAAAGCGATCATTGTCATCTGCCTGATCGTCAAGGGACAGAAATTGATTTTGACAATTCGTTTTGCCTGTGCTAAGTTTTTGCGAGGGTGTCGGTGGTTGCGTGGTACGCGAGCCACTCATGCAGACACGAGCTAGATGTCCAATTTTTTTACACTTCGAACATATTGTGTGAATGTGACGACATTCATTTCCCAAGTGCTGCATATCTCCGCAACGAAAACAACTTGTAGGGCTCGTGTGTACTTGCTTGCTGGCGAAACGTTGCGGTTTTTTTGTATTTTTTTTTTGTTTAGTTGAGGATTATGTTTTGATAATTGATTCTGGTGAGCCATTGACGTCGTAGATTGTAGATTTTGGATTTCTTTTGAATCTTTTTGTGCCGACTCCATAGCCAGTGTAGCTGTGACGCAGTCAATGAATTTATTGTTCGGTTCTTTGAGCTGAATTAATTTCTCCAGCCAGTGTGCATTTCGCAAACCACTTATAAATTGCTGTCTCAAATGTGCGTCGGCTGTAGATGCCTGGCAAGATGCACATTTAAAATTACAATTTTTACACATTTTTTCAACTCTGCCAACTCTGCTTTCACCTTCGTGTTGTATACGTTTAGTAAAACGATTTTGTTCTGCAATTACACTTGGTGCTGGATGTAAGTGTTCTTTTACCAGTTTGACCAACTCGTCGTAAGTTTTAGATTGGGGATCGTCAGGGCTTGCTAAATTACAAAGAAGTTGTAAGTTTTTTGCACCGATTGCATAGATAAGCTAATCCTTTTTGCTTTTTCGTACTTCTTCGGTGTCCGCAGTTAACTTCTTTAACCTGAAAAAATTTTCCAATCTCTTAGTGAAAATTTCCCAACTTTCGATATCCTCATTGAAGCTCTCAATTTGGATGATTTCCTGCTGTGATGCTGCTGATTGGCCGGTATTGTTACTACCCTGAATTGCAGTTTTGATCGCAGTTAGAAGCGTTTTTAATTGTTCTGCATCCATCTTGATCGGATAGGTTCTTTTTTTTTCTTAAGTCCTCGTCGCCACTGTTGTGTATCTATATATACGAAATAAAACTCGATGCAAACCGCAGAGTACTAAGTAAACTATATCTTTATTTACAGCTTAACACTTGCGACCAGATCGGTCGGAGATCCAATTAAAAAGAAAGAAAGCATGTATTTCATTTGGCATATATAGTGAGTTATTCACAATCCTTATTTCCGGAGTGTTCAGAAAAAAGAGAACGTCAATTTTCAAGGGCCGTGTTTGGAAATACGTAACAGTATCCAAATCGTTACCAACAGCATCACCGTAGGCACCACCAACAGCATTTCGCCGCTCACCATTCTGGAAAAATATGATATTTCTCGCAACAACAATAGATTTGCTTATTGTAAAGTCTGTAGGATTTCGATGAATCGGCACATCCAAAAAAAAAAAAAAAACCTGTACCTTTTGGTTCAAACTTCGACTTAGTTCTCTGGTGGTTCAAAGACACAGCTTCACAGATGAAAATCTTGAAGTAAGAATGGTTTCCTACTAAACCAGCACTCATATGGAGTCTTTGACAACATGACTTTTGTTGGACATCTGTTCCTAATATATGTGGCGGTATTAAGTGTACACCGGGTCGTCTCCACCAGGGTTCTGTTGGTCCTTTCGGCAACGCCATTCTGCTGCGGGGTATAGCCCGCTGTAGTTTCATGACGGATTCCATGTTCTTTGAATAAGTTTTCAAATTGTGAATTACAATATTTGCGTCCGTAGCCGCTTCTCAAACACTTTATTTGGTTCCCAGTTTGTTTTTCGCTTTCAATCACGAACTCTCGGAACATTTCAAAAGCTTCCGATTTGTGTTTTATAAAACGAGTCACAGTGAACCTAGAAAAATCGTAAATAAACGTAATAAAATACATTACGAGATCCACCTTGTGAAGCTACTTTCAACGGTCCGCATATATCGGTATGCACTAGCTCGAGAACATTTTTGTAGCAGATTTCTTTGAAGCTAGAAAATGGCTTTTTCTTATGTCGATTTCCTTTCACCAATTTGCAGTCGACTGCAGTCGCTACTAAATTCGATTCTTTTTTGGGTATTTAGGAAATTAAAAAAGTAACGAATTTTTTTTTATGAATGTGTGTGTGTCCAACTGACTAATGAAGAAAAACAAGCACCATGGAACAAAACAATTACATTCATATTGTTAAGCACACATTTTTTTTCACCAAATGTTTTCCAAATTCACAATTAAATACAAAACAATTCCGCTTCCTTTAATTTTTTTCATATGCTGATGTTTTTGTTTGCCGTTTTCGATCTGTCAAAATTCTTGTGTGTGTGAAAGTCTGTGTGCAGACTTCCTCCTTAATGAATTCCTTTGAAAAAAAATTGACTGCAGTCGATTTTTTTTTCAAAGGAATTCGACATTAATTTTGCACATCTCACATGTACTACAACTGAAATTTGGAGGTACATATCGTCAGCGGAAAGCTCAATTGGTCTAAGTCACAAAAACAAAATTTTACAGGAGACGATATTTTGTCTTTAAATTAAATTATAGTCACATTTTTTATCTCATTTCTTCCTCATGTAATTTAATTTTTGTTCTCTTGCCATTTTTTGTTTAAAATTAATAATGAAATCCCTATAAATCTTTTCCCGTTATTTTAAATATTCAAGAAAGCAAATAACCTAAAAATGGACATAGAACAAGCCACCATATAAATATGCATTCACCTGAAAAAAACGTGGACTTAGAACAAAAATATGGATTTAGAACGATTGGTCATATGGTCTTGCAATTAATCTATTTTACTCTTTTCTTCATGTATTGTTCTAATTCCGATAAGCAATAAAGAATTCTTTGGCGCTTAGAACAAAATGACTTTCTGAATGTGTGTGCAAAATTATTCTCTTTCATACAATTTTGTCTCTTAGATCAATTTGGAATTAACTTAGCATGAAAAATTTGGCGCTTAGAACAAAGTGGGTGTACATTATCTGAAAAACTGTAAACGATAGACAAAAACAGGAAACGGAAAGAGCATACTCAAATTAGTAAAACTGCATCATTAGTTCATTTTCGAACCTGGAGTGCCACACTTCAAACTGTTTATCAATCTTGATTGAGACACCATTAACAAGTTCGGTAAAATTTCTTAAAAACCATACATAAAAAATACCATTATCTATTTTGGCAGTGAGAATGGGAACATTAGCTTCAGTTTTAACAGCCGTCTCGGTTCATTCTATTCCCGTTTTTAATTATTTTACTCACTGATAGAAAATTACCATGTAAGCTGGGAACAAATAGAACATCGCGCAAAATAATGTCACAGAAACTGGATCGAGCTTTAACAACACCAGTTCCTTTTGCAATAACACATTTTCCTGACGGTAAAACAACACTTTGATCAGATTGAACTAGCGAAGTGAAATGTTTTCATCATTTGTCATATGTGACGAAGCACCGCTATCCAGAACCCAAACGCTTTGATCTACGAGTTTTGCCGATGACGATGATGTAGACAGACTTAAAACTGCTGCTACAGATTCTTTCTTTTTCGAATAGCATTGTGATTGAAAATGCCCTCTCTTGCCACAGGCATAAAATTTTACCTTTTACATATTTCCCGATCTTGTATTATCAAGAGATTGTCGCTCTCCACCTGTATTTTCCCAATCACCCTTCTTCATCTTCTGCACCTTAGCTGCTAGAACACTTTCGCTATTGTGTTCGGTTTTTTCACTGCGTCTCCTCTCTTCTTCCAACACCTTAACCTTCAATTGCTCGAATGTAGGCAACTTGTATCTGCTTTCTTTGGCTACTACAGAACTTTCCATGTCATCAGGCAGACCACACAGAAGTAAGATACAAGGGGGATCTTCTGGCATCTCTACATTAATCTCATGTAGGTATCGATAATTGTGCAAAAATTATTAATTTGACTTGCAAAGTTTTCCCTATGCCCAATTTTAAAGCGTACCAATTTCTTGAACAAATTTACCTTGCGAGCTGGTCCAATTGCATTATACAAATTGCTAAGAAGAACCCAATCTTCTTTGGTATTCCTACAATGCTTAATGTGAATTATTTCTGATGGTTTTACGCATAGACTTAAATATGTTAGGCCTTTTTTTCGACAGCTTCCCAATTAGGCAGAGCAAAATCGCATCGTCACCTCCAAGTGGTGCCCGCTGGATATCCAACTAACGACGAGCGTTGGATCAATTGATCCACGAGCTGTGTCACCTGAGTTATCTTTTCAGGAACTAGGAGCAAAGAAAGAAAAATATCACTCTGAATGTACCAGCTCAACAATAAATCCAAGAGTGTCTGACACATATTGTGCGGCACACTGGTCAGCGTCTAATCCCAGTGGGACGGCTGAATTTAAAATGCGAATAGAAGTAACTGACCTATTTGTATCATAAAAAAAAGATTTAAAAAAATTTATGGCAATGAACAAAACAAACAGATTTATTACCCCAGGTGGCAGTCCAGCAAAACTGGAAAATCCACTCTCTAAAGAGATCGGTCCTACGGATTTGGGGAGGACCACTTATTGCTTAAAAATTTTGGAAAACGGAGTACGAAAATACAGAGAACTCCACCAAAAAACTACTCCCAAAGGGTTACACCATCGAAAACCCCAACTAAGACAAATGACGTAAAAGCCATTAGCCAAAAAGAAACCAATGTCTCTGAAATGATCGACACTGCAGGACAACAGAGTTTCAAAGAAATCAAAGAAAACTGCCAAACCAAATCAAAAGATTACTATGATGAATGGCAAAAGGAAATAGCAGCAAGAAAGAAACTTGAAACCTTAGTTCAAAGTCTTCAGGAGCAAGTAAAAAGACTCTAAGAAAAGGTGTCCCTATTTGACAAGGAACACAAGTCTACGGTTCAGACAAGTCAACAAGATACTGTTACTGTGTATCAAACTGACGAAGAAGAACTTTTATTTGAAACTGAAAGAAAAAGAAATAAGCGCACTGCTAAAAAACGAAAAGCGGAAGGTAGCCCCGAATTGCATACAAAGAACCAGCAAACCTCGAAAAATGAAAATAAAAAAGACTTGGGTACTACAAAGAATAATGCAAATAATGTGCTAGCCAATGCTAAACAGAAGTCTTTGTCTAAAGGCAACAGAAAAACTGTACCACCACCAATTATGATCACAGGATTCCCAAATTTTGGAGATCTTAAGAAAATGATTGAGAAATGTACTAAAAAAGCTTGCAAATATACATCGTATAACAAAGACAATTGGAAAGTCAATGTCGAGGAAGATGATGACTATAGACTGGTCACTGAGGAACTAAGCAAACATAAAATCCAGTGGCACTCCTATGAAAACAAATCCACAAGACCAATAAAGGTAGTAGCCAGAGGCCTACATTTCTCATGTTCTCCAAAAGAATTAGTAGAAGACCTTGTTCAAGCAGGCTTCCAAGCCCTTGATGCAGTCAATCTTATTAAGAATGAGACTACTAAGAACTCTGCTGGGGAACCAATAATAATAAAGAGATCACTGCCTTTATTCACGCTATCTTTCGACAGCAAACAAAGTCTTGAAAATGTCTATAATATTCGATCAATCTTGGGCATAAAAGTCAAAATTGAACCACTGCGAAAATCAAAAATTGTTCCGCAATGTAAACGATGCCAAGCATTTGGCCACACCCAAAAATATTGCAACCGCGAGTTCGCTTGTGTTAAGTGTGAAGGAAAACATGCAACTAAAGACTGTCCATCAAGCAAAGAACAGAAAGCAAAATGTGTAAACTGTCAAGGTAATCACCCTGCAAGCTATAGAGGCTGTCCAGTTGCTAAAAGATTTCAAAAATCCAAAAGCAAAATGACATCCGGTGAAATAAAGCCCAGCAATCCAGCAAACACAAAAAGAACTCCTGAAGCTGAAGATAAAAGTAAGAAAGAACTTCCGAAGGAAGCTGTTAAAAGCAAAAGCGACGAAAAAAAAATCCTATTCACAGATTGTTAAAAACGTGCGGAAGAATGAAGAAACTTCCATTAAAGAAGAATTGACAATCAGGATTTGAACATCAAACGGCGAAGTGAAGAAGTCACTCTTAAAAAACAATGATGGACAGAACACTAAAAATTGGAACATGGAATGCAAACGGTCTTTTACACCATTTATCAGAATTAAAAATCTTCTTAGACATCGAACACATAGATATTTGTCTGGTGTCCGAAACTCATTTCTCAAGTGGGCTGGTTCTTGATGATTTAATATCAAACTATATTTGCTACCACGCTCCTCATCCAGCTGATAAGGCTAGAGGTGGATCGGCAATCCTGATAAAAAAGAGCTTAAAACACCATGAAGAAGTTATGTTTACAAACGAGAATATGCAAGTAACAATAATTAGTATTGGTATGAAAAAGAAAGACTTCAAGTTGGCATCAATATACTGCCCGCCGAGGCGTTCCCCGACTGAAGATGATTATACAGAACTGCTGAATGTACTAGGACATAACTTCCTTGTTGGTGGTGACTTTAATGCTAAGCACACCCATTGGGGATCCAGACTTATAACAACAAAAGGCAGAAGGCTTTACAAAGCATGCCTCAAATACAATTGTGAGTTTTATTCATCCAGATCACCAACATACTGGCCATCGGATTCAAGTAAAATACCAGAACTTGTTGACTTTTTCATAGTTAAAGGTATCAAACGAAACCATATAAGAGTCGAAGGTAATTATGACTTATCATCAGATCATACACCGGTGATTTTATCACTTAATGAATCGGAGATAATGGAAAAAAGTAATCCTAAGCTAGTAAACAATAAAACAAACTGGAGTAAATTCAGAGAAAAGCTTGAAAGCTATATAAATCTCAGATCCCCTATGGAAACAAAAGAGCAAATCGACCTTGAAGTAGAACAATTCATTGCCGATGTTCAACAAGCTGCAGAAGAAAGTACACCAACTTACTCGAGTAGGAAGCAAACTGAAACAAAATACCCTGCCGAGATAAGAGAGTTGATATTGGAGAAGAGAAGAGCTCGAAGAAAATGGCAAAATACTAGATTTCCAGACGACAAAACAGCGTTTAACCGGCTAAGCAACGAACTGAAAAAACAAATCTACGAATTCAAAAATGAT
Source organism: Melanostoma mellinum (assembly GCA_914767635.1). Classification (NCBI taxonomy): domain Eukaryota; kingdom Metazoa; phylum Arthropoda; class Insecta; order Diptera; family Syrphidae; genus Melanostoma; species Melanostoma mellinum. Next base: position 104,831,163 of record OU612058.1, read on the forward strand.
TCATTAAGTAGATTCCTGAAAAATTTAACGACTGATGCTTCAACCGATTATTCGCTCTGGAAAGCAGCTAAGCGCCTGAAAAGACCGCAGTTACAAAACCCGCCAATTAAATCTCTAAACGGGAATTGGATCGGAAATCCGAAAGAAAAAGCTAACCTGTTTGCAGAACATCTTGCGAATGTTTTTAAGCCATTCCCAGCAAATACATCTGAAATCAGCTTACAGTTTATTGATAAAGTCGATGAAGTTGACATACCAATTGTCACACTCAAAGAAATAAAAAGTGTGTGTCGAAATCAACTATCGAACAAAAAATCACCTGGGTACGATCTAATAACTGCTCAGGTTATGAAAGAAATGCCAAAAAAAGCCTTCATAAAACTCCAATTCATAATAAATGCATGCCTAAAGACCCAATATGTCCCACATCATTGGAAAATTGCTGAAGTAATTGTTATACCAAAGCAAGGTAAGCCACCAACAGAAGTGACGTCTTACAGACCAATATCGCTTATACAAATAATGGCAAAAGTCTTTGAAAAATTGCTACTGAAAAGACTGAGCAAGGTCATAGAAGAAAGAAATCTAATCCCAAATCATCAGTTTGGATTTAGAAATAAACATTCCACGATAGACCAAGTTCATAGAATAACGGATACAGTTGAAAAAGCATTAGAAGAAAAACAAGTATGTTCGGCTATATTTTTAGATGTTGCTCAAGCATTCGACAAGGTATGGCATGAGGGGCTAGCGTACAAACTGCAAAGGGACCTACCCAGGCAGTACTACGAAATACTAAAATCTTATATCTCAAACCGGCTCTTCAGAGTACGGTATGATCAAGAATATTCAAAGCTATGTAATATACAAGCCGGTGTTCCACAAGGAAGCGTCCTAGGACCTACCCTGTATTTGCTATATACAAGGGATATTCCAGTGGATAACAACACCATTATGGCTACTTTTGCGGATGATACCGCAATTTTGGCATCCAGTAAGTGCGTCGTCAAGGCTGCTGAGAAATTGCAAAATGCCGTCGACACCGTTAGTGATTGGACCAAAAAATGGCGTATCAAGCTCAATGAAGCTAAATCTGCACATATAAACTTTACAAATAAAAAGTTAAGCTACGTTCAAATATTCATCAACAATCAAGCTGTACCCTACGCCAATACGGCCAAATACCTTGGGATGAATTTGGATGCAAAGCTAAAATGGAAAGAGCATATCAAAAAGAAAAGGGAAGAGCTCAACTTGAAATATAGAAAAATGTACTGGTTACTCGGTAGAAATTCGGACTTATCTGTCGAAAATAAAATAATGCTTTATAAACAAGTACTTAGACCTGTTTGGACCTATGGAATCCAATTATGGGGCTGTTCAAAGAAAACAAATACTGAAATCATCCAAAAGTTCCAAAACAAAGTCCTTCGTGGAATAGTAAATGCACCATGGTATATAAGAAATAGCGATTTACATCGTGACCTACCTACAAATAGAAACGGTTACAGAAGTTGTAAGAAAACATGCTGTATCACACAATCAGCGACTGCATAGTCATATCAACTCTGAAATGGAGTCCGTATTAAATACGAGAGGCAATGTTCGGAGATTAAGAAGAACCAAGCCACACGAGCTAATGGCCTAAAAGTCATGGGAAGCATTAAAAGTTTAAGCTTCCCTTAAAGAGATAATATTATTGAGAAAGAAAAATCTGTTGTCGATCGTTAGATTGGTTCTGATTATGAGGAGTTTTTAGTGGGTAAGAATCCCACACTACTTGGTATCGAATACTACTAAGTGTCTTTTGAAGATTTACTCCTGACAAAAAAAAAAAAAAAGCTTCCCAATTCAACTTCTCGGCAGCTGTTGCTTCATCCGAACACTTAACCTCAAAAAATTTCTATCTGTGTTAAGACACTCATCCTACAAGAACTAATTGATTAATACTTTGAATAGCAAATGAACAACAAACTAGTCAAAAATTGAAACAACGATTTGGAGGACTGGGCCCACAACCTTTGTTAAATGTCAAGGTAAAATCGAAGAGGGAAAGACACGTCTGTTCGATAAGTACAAATTTTATTCAAACGAGTAAGAAGAACAAGAAATGAGAAAAGAAAACTTAAGCAATTGACAGAAGGTAATGAAAGCTTTTGCAGTTGGGTTGCCAAAGTGTAAATATAAAAATAAAAGGATTAATTTCAAAATAAATAATAATAATTATAATAACAATAACAATAACAATAACAATAACAATAACAACAACAACAACAACAATAACAATAATAATAACAATAACAATAACAATAACAATAACAATAACAATAACAATAACAATAACAATAGGAAGGAAGTTGGCAACCCTAGAGTGTATCAACAAGTGTCTTTTTCGCTCTATAAGAGTTTTGTTTATTTTCGATATAATTGACTTATTAAAATACAAAAAACATTTAATTTTGCTCACTAAAAGCCAGTGTATAATACTGAAATCAAAAACTTGGTATTCAATTGATAAAGTGCTGTGAATTTTGTTTTTAAATTTTTCAACATTTGGCCAGTGATTAATTTGCTTAATGTCACATAGTGTTTTAGACAAAATCAGTCAAATTACAAATTTTGAACTAATTCTGATTCGTGCTTGAAGTTGATTGTATCTGATTACTTTTATTGAGAGCTATCCAACGCTGGGTGAACAATTTCAGTGAAGACTATACTTTTTGAGTTATTCATGTTTATATAAATTAATTGAATATTAGGCATTTTCAACAGAGTTGCCCTACGTTCTTTTTGAAATTGAACTTTTTTATTTTGTGTAGCTCACTTTAAACGCCCGAAATAAAAAAAAAATTACTTATAATGAATTGCCATTGTACGATTTGCAATGATGAGAACTCCAATGCAGTAGCATTTTCATGTGCCGTATGTTTTCGCCAAATCCATGCAAAATGCCTAGGAATCAAAGGAAAAGATGCGGATAAGGTTGTGTCAATTCCTGGCCTGCGTTTCTATTGTAGCAGGCACGAAAAACTCTCCACGGACTATTTGCACTGGAAAATAGTGAAACTACAGAAGCTTTTTAACTCCATCTCATCAATATTTGTGGAGCTGCAGAGTACGTTTGATTTTGATGCTTTAGAAAAAAATACAATGGAAGAAGTCTACAATAATATCGAGGGAAGAAGTTTTTCTGCAGCATTATCTTCAATGGAACAACCTTTAATCGTTCTCACTCCATCATCTCGGCCCTCTGACCAATTTGTTTCTTCACCACATTTACAACAACAACAACAACAACAACAACAACAACAACAACAACAACAACAACAACAACAACAACAACAACAACAACAACAACAACAACAACAACAACAACAACAACAACAACAACAACAACAACAACAACAACAACAAAAACAACAACAACAACAACAACAACAACAAGAACAACAACAACAACAACAACAACAACAACACCATCAACAACAACAACAACCGCAGAAGCAGCAGCAGCACCAACAACAACACCAACAACATCAACATCAACAACAGCAACAACAACAACAACAACAACAACAACAACAACAACAACAACAACAACAACAACAACAACAACAGCAGCAGCAGCAAAACGAATCACATCAACTACAACAACAACAACAACAACAACTTCAACTACGTAAGCATAAACAACAACATCAACTTCGTGTTGTGCCGGAAGCTAGAGTGCTACGTTCAGGAAAAAGCACTATTAATCACCTCAGTGCTAGTAGTTCTTCCCAAAGTCAGGAAAACTCTAGTAGAGTAAATGCTAATGATCCATTGGAATCCCCAATAGCTTCCATTGTGGATGAGGGGAGTTCTAACCCAGTAGCATTTGCTTCTACTGAATACAATTTAGTTATGGAAGATCTCATCGCTATACCCCCAGCTAAGAGCATATTTGTTTCCCGTCTTTCTCCTGCTACTTCACAGGAAGCAGTATATAACTATATAAAAAAGAAACTGCCGTTAATTAATTGTACTGCTCTCAGCATAAGAAAATTTAATGTGACTCCCGAAAAAGATTATTCATCTTTTGAAATCAAAGTCGGGAGAGACTCTGAAATTTACAAATTAATATGCAACCCATCACTTTGGCCTTTGCACACTGTTGTGCATGAATTTTTTCGAGGCAAAAAACGTAGATCCAACGTTAGCTGAGTCGGAATCGACTCTGCTCTCAACACATACTACTGCTAGTTCTTCAATCTACTTATCGAATGTTCATCGTCATCATCATGGTACATCACTCTACTATCAAAATGTTGGAGGAATGAGATCGAAGACTTTTGAATTCTGTGCTGCTATTGCTGATTCATCGTTCGTTTTTATTGCTCTCACTGAAACCTGGTTCAATGAAAGCATTCAATCTTCTGAATATTTTGACACATCCTACGAAGTCTATAGAAAAGATCGTTGCTATGCTCTTACTGGTGGCACGAAAGGAGGTGGTGTGTTACTTGCGGTTCGTTCGGCTCTTAATAGCAGACAAGTTATGCTCGAAGATTCTCCACGTACAATCGACCAAATATGTGTGTGTGTCGAGGTCGTCTCTCCTGGTTTTGCTATGTTTCAACTGTACATATTTTTATCTTATATTCCACCACGTTCTGATTCAACGGTTTATGATTGCCATATAAAAAATATTAAAAATGTAGCTAAAACCTTAGATGAGCATTCCTATATCTTAGTGCTAGGTGATTTCAATTTACCTACTATTGATTGGATTTTTTCTGTAGACGATAAATGTTTAATTCCTTTTAACGTAACTCATGATTATGAAGAAGAAGTTTTAGATACAATGTCAGCTTTTTACTTAAATCAGTTGAATTCGGTTTTGAATTCTTTGGGAAGAATACTAGATTTAGTTTTTCTTAGTAAAGATCTTGAAGCTAAAGTTCTTGAAGCCGAATTCAAACTCCTTGAAAACTCATTTCATCATAAGGCATTAGAAATAAGATTCAACTTTTCTGTACTGGATTTTCTTAAAAACAATGATAACTCCAATAATACTATGTATGATTTTTCTAAAGCGGACTATGTTTCCATTAATAATTTTTTGTGTTCGATTGATTGGGATATTTTATTATCAACATCTGATTTAAATCTAGCTTATTGTTCTTTTATGTACACAATTGAAGATGTTTTCTCTAGATTTGTACCGTTGAAGAGGTTCAAGCGATCTGGTAAGCCAGTCTGGTTTAATTATCGCTTATGTAATTTAAAAAAGGCTATGCTTAAAATGCATAGGAAAAGTGTTAAAAATACTTCCTTTCGAAGCGAGTTTTGTCGCCTCAGGAAAGAATTTGAATTTTTGAAAAGGTTTTTGTACCGTCAGTATTT